>PVJA010000938.1:0-141871 GCA_004027025.1 Myocastor coypus
TGAGCCACCATGCCCGACATAAAAGTAACCATCTTAAAATTAAACAAATGCTTCTGAAAAAATGATAGAGTGAAGCCGGGCGTGGTGGCGCACCCCTGTAATCCCAGCACTCGGGAGGCTGAAGCAGGAGGATTGGTGCGAGTTCGAGACCAGCCTGGGCTACCAAAGTGAGCTCAAGGCCAGCCTGAACTGCACAGTGAGACCCTGTCTCAAAAAGACAAAAAAAAAAAAAAAAAAAAAAAAAAAAAAGAGATGGTTACTCTTACTTAACTCTAATTTACCAATGATGTGACCCTCCGGCCAAGCACACCCTGTTGAACACTGCATGCTAACAAGGCTGGTGGTGCCTCTGGGGCCTTTGAGCAACTCCTTGGCACTCGGTGGGTGGATGCAGGAGTGACCAGTGTGTGCACGTCTCTGGGGGTTACCTTCATGCAACTTTGAGAAAAGCCAGCTGTCCAGAGACAAGGCTTGCTGGCTCTTCTTTCTTCTCAGTGTAAATTCTTACTGGCGTACCTCATTCGTCTCAGTCCAGTACCTAACCTGAAGCTATAAAGCATGTTGCAAAGTTTGTTGATCTGAACTGGAATTGTCCATAGTCCTTGCTTTGCATTCTAGGGAATCTTAGATTTTCCTCTAGGAGTTTTAAAAGGATATAGGGGAGGACAAACAACAAAGGAGTAAGTGTCATGATGGATAGGTTTAGCAGTCTCACAAGCCTAGTATTCTATAATGATCACACGGAGACATCAAAAGCTAATAACATAATAGAAATAGACCAGTTGCAACTATAAGTTTTTAACTTACAAAGGCATTCCTTTTGATGTTCTCCTTGAGATATGTAATGGAATATCTTGTCTTGTGGGAAGATCCGGCAAGGAATGAAGCTGGAGAAAAAGAGGAGTTAAAGAGCAGGACTCAAAAGTGGTAAAACTTCCCTCTCCCTGTCCGCCTCTCTCCCACAAATACAATAGGTTTTACTCAAAATGCGCCCACACTGAAGATGGGGTCTAGCAGCAGTTGCCCAGGTCCACAAGTTTGGGCCGACATGAAGACCCTGATGGGCACGTGCATAAACACAAACGCAGAAAATCTAATACCTTGTTACTCTTCTCTTGTTGCTGGGACAAATACCTGACACTCAAAATGAAGGGAGGAAAGGTTTGTTTGTTTGTTTGTTTATTTATTTATTTTATGTTTGGGCCTGGGCTTGGTGGAGGCTGATGGTGCTGGAGGCTATTATTTTATTTTTTATTTTTTCGTAGATTTATTTTTATTTTAAAGAGTAAAAATAGCAGAAACAAAGATAGAAAAAACAGTAACAAGTAAGAGTACGTATAATACGGAATTTCAAAACAAGAAAATTTTAACAGTGGTTGCATTACATATTTTCATTATCAAATCAGTTTAGATCGACATAGGTATGTAAGACTAATAAAACAATTAAACATTAACACTTTCAATAAACATTACTTTTTTTCTTCTCTTCCAAATGAATTTTGTATTTAAGTCACTCTTCTATAAAAAAGTGTAGAGGTTAAGGATGGAGAAAACACAAGGTCCTGAGATTGATTCCTGGTACTGCCCAAAATTTATTTATCTATTTATTATTTATCTATTTCTTCTTTTGAGTCCTTACACTAGGGAGACTATACAATATTTGCATATGTAGGTCTGGTTTATTTCACTTATGTGTATACGTTCAAGATACATCCATTTATATATGAAGTCTTCTAGTTTATCATTCCTTAGAGATGAGTAATATTCCATTGTATAAAAATACCACATCTTTTTCAACCATTCTTCAGATGATGGGCATTTTGATTGTTTCCAGGATTTGGCTATCACAAATTGGGCTGCTATGAACATAGGTGCACAGATATCACTATGATACGATGTTTTCAGTTCTTTTCGAAAAATTCCAGTAGGGGGATAGCTGGATAGAATGGGATTTCCAGTTCTAGTTTTTTAAGGAGTCTCCACACTGCTTCCCATAATGGTTGCACCAGTCTGCATTCCCACCAGCAGTGGAGAAGGGTTCCTTTTTCCCCACAGCCTCTCCAACATTTGTTGTTGGTTGATTTCTTTATAGTAGCCATTCTCTAGGGTAAGATGGTATCTAAGTGTTGTTTTGATTTGCATTTCACGAATGGCTAGCGATATGGAGCATTTCTTGATGCATTTATAGGCTTGTTGAATTTCTTTCTCTGAGAAGTGTGTGTTCATCTCACACGCCCATTTCTGGAATGGGTCTTTGAATTTTGGGACCCTTGGTTTTTAGTTCTTTATAAATTCTAGATAGAAGACCTTTGTCTGAATATTTATTAGTTAAAATCTTTTCAAAATTTGTGGGTTGTCTTTTCACTCTGTTGGTAATTTCTTTTGACATGAAAAAACTTCTCAGCTGGAAGAGGTCTCATTTGTTGATTTTTTTCAAGTGTTAAATGTGCATTTTGATTCTTGTCCATGGACTCTTTGCCTACCCCAATGTCTTCAAGATTTCCTCTGACTTTCTCCTCTAGGAGATTTAGGGTTTCTCTTTTAATATTTAGACCTTTAAACCATTTTGATTTTAGTTTAGTGCATGGTGATAGACCTGGGTCAAGTTTTGGTTTTTGACATGTGGAGAGCCAGTTTCTCCAGTACCATTTGTTAAAGAGGCTATCTTTTTTTTTCCAGTAAACATCTTTGGCCCCTTTGTCAAAAATAAGGTGTCTAAGTATGTTTATATTTACTTCTGTGTCTTCTAATCTATTCCACTGATCCTCAGATCTATTTTTTGACATTACCATGCTGATTTTATCATGGTGCTTCTGTACTATAATTTTTAGGCCAGGAATTATAATGCCTCCTGCCTTACCTTGGTTGCCCAGGATTGTCTTTGCAATTCTGGGTCTTTTTTGTTTCCAAATAAATTTTAGGAATGATTTCTCCAGCTCAGTGAGGTATGTTGATGGCATTTTGATAGGAATTGCATTAAATCTGTATAACAGTGGGAATATGGCCATCTTCACAATGTTGATTCTTCCTATTCAGGAGCAGGGAATATCTTTCCATTTTCTGAAATCCTCTAGGATCTCTTTTTTTCAGAGTACTGTAGTTTTTACTAAAAAGCTCTTTTACTTATTTAATTAGGTTAATTCCTAAGTATTTAATTTTCTTCTGTGCTATCGTAAAAGGTATTGTTTCTCTAATTTCTCTCTTGGTGTGTTTGTTATCTGTATAGAGGGATGCCATTGACTTTTGCGTGTTGACTTCATAACCTGCTATGCTACTGAATTTGGGTATTAATTCTAGTAGCTTGTAGGTGGAGTTTTTGGGGTATTCCAAATAAACATGTCATCTGCAAATAATCATAATTTAACTTCAACTATTTTTAATCCTTTTATTTCTCTCTCTTGATGGCGGCTGTAGCTAATGGTTCCAGCACTATGTTGAATAGGAGTGGTGATAGAGAACATCCTTGTCTTTTATCAGATTTGAGAGTAAAAGGTTTCAATTTTTCCCCATTTAGAGTTATGTTAGCTGTTGGATTGTCATAGATGACATTTATCACCTTGAGGTAGAATCCCTCTATTCCAAGATTCTGCAGGACTTTGAACATGAATGAGTGTTGGATTTTGTCAAAAGCCTTTTCGTCATCATTTGTGACAATCATGTGATTTTTGGCTTTGGCTGTACTGATATAGTGTATTGCATTTACAGATTTGCATGTATTGAACCATCCTTGCATCCTTGGGATGAATTCTACCTGGTCATGGTGTATAATCTTCTTGATGATTTGTTGTATTATAGTGGTGAGGATTTTATTGAGGAGTTTTGCATCTATGTTCATGAGAGAAATTGGCCTGTAGTTCTCTTTTTTAGTTGCACTTCTTTCTGGTTTTGGTATCAGTGTAATAGTTGCTTCTAGGAATGATTTTGGGAGGATTGCTTCCTTTTCAATTTCATTGAAGAGTTTGAAGAGTATTGGGCTTCTGTCTTCTATAAATTTCTTGTAGAATTCAGTGGTGAATCTATCAGGTCTTTGAGTTTTCTTTGTCAGTAGACTTTTAATTACATTTTGTATTTCATTGGCTGTTATTGGGTTGTTGAGAGTTCTTATATCTTCTTGATTCAGTTTTGGTAATTTATACTTTTCTAGGAACCTGTCTGTTTCTTTAATTCTGTGAGAGTAAAGATTAGCAAAGTAGCTATTTATGATCCTCTGACTCTTTGCTGGGTCTGTAGTAATTTCACCCTTTTCATTCCTTATTGCTTGAATTTGAGTCCTTTATTTTCTCTTTTTGATGAGGTTATCTAGGGTCTTATCAATTTTATTTAATCTTTGAAAGAACCAGTTTTTGGATTCATTAATTCTTTGTATTGTTTTCTTTGTCTCACTTGTATTAATTTCTGCTCTAATGTTTATAATTTCCTCCCGTCTTTGGACTTTTGATTTCGTATGCTCTTCCATTTCTAGTCGATTTATGTGTTCCATTAGAGTATTTATTCCCGTTTTGTCATCTTAATATGTAAGTTCAGGGCTATAAATTTCCCTCTAGGAACTCCTTTCATTAAATCCCATGAATTCCAATAAGTTGTGTTTGAATCTTCATTAAATTGTAGATATTGTTTAATTTCTTGTTTAATTTCGTCTGCAACCCACTGGTTGCTAAGAAGGGTGTTGTTTAAATTCTATGTATTTTTGGGGTTCTTGTGGTTTCTTTTGTCATTTATTACCAATTTCATTGCACTGTGGTCAGATAGTATGCATGGGATAATTTCTGCTTTCTTGCATATACTTAAGCAGGACCAATGGACTAACATGTGGTCTATTTTAGAAAATGTCCTGTGTGCAGCTGAAAGAAATGTGTATTCTGAAGTGTTTGGGTGGAACACTCTGTGTATGTCCACTAAGTCCAATTGTTCCAGGTTCTGGTTCAGATCTGCTACTTCTTTGATAATTTTTTGTCTGCTTGGCCTATCTTTTTGGGATAAAGGGGTGTTAAGGTCTCCTGTTAAGATTGTGGTATTGGATATGAGAGTTTTCATGTCCATTAAGGTTTGTCTTATGTAACTTGGTGCTCCCGTGTTGGGTGCATACATATTTATGAGTGTTACCTCTTCGTCTTGAATTTTTCCCCTGACTAGTATATTGTGGCCTTCTTTATTTCATTTGACCAATCTTGGTTTGAAGTTTAGAGTGTCTGCTAACAAGATTACTACCCCTGATTTTTTCTGAGGTACTGGCGCATGTAGTATTGTTTTCCATCCTTTAAGTTTTAGCCTATGAGTTTCTTTCTGAGTTAAGTGTGTTTCTTGTATATAGCATATGGATGGATTTTGCTTCCCTATCTGCTCTGCCAGTCTATTTCTTTTAATTGGAGAATTGAGTCCATTTACATTGATGGTTATAATTGAAATGTACTGACTTATGATTGACATGACTTTTACTTACTACTGTTTGCCCGCTTTTCTTCTGTGTTTAATTGGTTGCCCTATTTGGTGGGATCTTTCTATTCTCATTTGTTGAGTTCGGGTTGTTTTGGTCCTTCTCTAAATTTTTTTTTTTTTTTTTTTTAAATATACTTTATGGGGTTGGCTTTGTCGTCATGAAATTCTTTAGTTGTTCCTTGTCATGGAAGTATTTCACCTCTCCCTCATACTTGAAGGAGAGTTTTGCTGGGTATGGCAGTCTGGGCTGAAATTTGTTTTTATGGAGGACTTGAAGCACTCTACTCCATGCTCTTTTTGACTTCATGGTTTCTGAAGAGAAGCCTGCTGTTATTCTGATGGGTTTTCCTTTATATGTGATTTGCTTCTTTTCTGTAGCATCTTTTAGTATATTATTCCTCTGCTGGATTTCTGGGATCTTGAGTATTATATGTTTGGGTGTGTTTTTAGTCAGGTTGATGTTATTTGGAGTTCTGTATGCTTCAGTAAGCTGCATGTTCTATTATTTCGGGGAAGTTTTCTGCTATTACTTCTGCCCATATTCTTTTTATATCATTTGTGTCGACTTCTTCTTTCTCACCGATTCCTATTAATCTCACCTTGTTCATTTTTGCATCATCATTTTTCCGGATGTTTAATTAGTTTTTCCTGTATCCTGGTTGTTTTTAAGAGATGCTTTCTTACCTTTTCACTAACTGCAGCTGCATCTTCAAGATCTGAGGCTCTATCTTCACTTTGGTTCATATGGTTTTGCCAACTTGTGATTGAGATTTTATTTTCTTGTATATCTCTTTGAAAATGTTTCATGCAATCTGTTTCTTTCCTGTACTGCTCAATCAGAGAATCCATCATTTTTCTATTCTTCTCTAATTTTTTTTTTATCAATGTCTTCTTTAGTCATACTGAAGTCTCTCATTATAGTTATCGTTTCTTTCTCTAGTTCAGAGATTATTTCTCTTCTGTTCTCTCTACCTTTCTGTGGCTGTTCTCCTACTTTAGGTGCTATTAATTTATTTTATTTATTTATTTATTTATTTTTGTGGGACCAGGGTTCAAACTCATGACCTTGCACTTGCCCAGCAGGCACTTGTGCCTCGGAGCTATCTCCCCAGCCCCCATAGGTGCTATTAATTTAGAGATGTCTTTTTTTTTTTTTAAGAATTTTTTATTTTATTTATTTATTTTTTTTCTTGTTTCAGAGCCTTTATTTGTTTATTCATTCATTTTTATGGCCGGCTCAGCCTGCCCCGAGGGCAGGGTTGGCACAGCATGTGGTGCCAGGGATCGAACCTCAGTCCCTGAAGCCGCCCAAGCTTTCCCAAGCAGGCGCTTTAGACCACTGAGCCATCCCACTGGGCCCCATGAGATGTCTTTTTTTAACTTTAGAGGTTATTTCTGCTCTGGTTTCCTCTATATATTGCTGCAGTTGTTTTTCCACTTCAGAGTCCATTAATTCATGCATTTCTTTTTTTATTTAACATGTTATCTCTGATCTGAGTTGCTCTATCGGTTTCTGCACTTGTCTACCTCAAAAGCTGTTGATTAAGAGATTTCATCTGCATGATTCCCATTTTATTGTGTGGTAGTATCTCCTGTATCTGTTACAGGTGGGCTCGGGACCTGAGATTGCATTTTCCTCCTTGTCTGTGGTGCAGGACTGGGTGCCCATGGGTTAGTCATTCAGTACAGGCTGCTGAGTCTGTTGAGCTGCTCATAGGCTGGGAGAGGGAGGTCTTACTCACCTGGCAGGCCTGGCTGCTGGATAGGCTGTGCTTTCAGCAGGCTGGAGGAGGTCTCATGCAGCGGGCCTCATGCTGGATGGGCTGCACTTGTGGCGGGCCTGATGTTGTATAGGCTGTGTTTGTGGTGGGCCAGAGGAGGTCTCACAGGGTGGGCCTGGTGCTGGATAGGCTGCTCTTGTGGCAGGCCGGGGGAGGTCTCCAAGGAAAGGTTTATTGAGTTCACACTTACTTGAGGTTTCAGTGCTTACTCAGCTGACTCCAAGGCAGACTGTCACATGGCAGAGGGCAGCAGCTCATGGTAGCGGCAAAGGGCCAGGAGCAGTGGCAACTGTGGCTGCAGAGAGCAAGTCTGTCTCCCTTAAGTGGCATTCAGGCTGCCCATCCCAGGCTGGGTGCAGTACTCATACCCATAATCCCAGTTGATCATGAGCTAATTACAAACTGCCGCATGACTTCCTGAGGCTTCGGGGAGACAGCTACACACAAACCATAACATCTAATCAGAAAGAGAATCAGAGAGAGAAAGAGACCTGTTGAGAGCAAGGGGGAAAACTCTGAAAAAAAAAAAAAAAAAACCAGAACAGAAAGTAACAAAGGAAAATACTGTGGGAACTCAAAGGTTAAACTCCATGTGAGCTAGAAGCTAAAGGACTGAGAGCCTCCAGGAAGCAAGGTTGGTGAAAGCCAGGAAACAAACCCACCCTGGAGTGATTTATAACTTAGTGAGATGCTGTCTCAAAATTAAAAAAAAGAAAGATGGGATGGAGTTCAGAGCAGAGGTCTTGGGTTCAGCTGTGATGTAATCAATCAAATAACTTCACTTGATCAATTATTCTCCTTTGTAGCATTCAAGAAATGCTAACAGGACAGAGGCTCTGCCACTCAGAATCTCACAATGACAGTGTCCTGGCTGCCCTGAATCAGCAGAGAAGTGACGGCATCCTCTGTGATGTCACCCTGATTGCCGAGGAACAGAAATTCCATGCTCACAAGGCAGTCCTAGCAGCATGCAGCGACTATTTCCGGGTAAGTTGAGGCAGCGTGTTTGTTTCTTTAGGGCATCAGTAATCACAGAGTCATGGTATTTCCTGGACTATCATTCAACTGCAAGCCAATTCGGTCATTTCTAGAATTTGAATACTGGGGTATGTTTCTTTCCTGAGCAAAGTGAGAGCTGGTGATCTTTCTGATTTAAGTTCAGAATACTCTATAAAACTATTGATGAAAATAAAAATATTCCCAAATTTATGTTACATTTCTGACTTTTCCCTTATTTTCCATACATGTTCATACCGCCTTCTAATCGTTTGCTCCTACTACAGAGAGCCACCTGACCCCCTGACACTTAAGTTTGAAAGCAGTGTATTGTTTAGTAGAACTGTGGAGTTTGAGTTCCAGTAGCTAATGGTATGTGGAGGTATGATTGCCATTATTTTGAAAACGAAAGTGTACAGTATATGTGTAGCTGATTGTCTTGTGTTTAGCATTTTCTATAATTTGCATAGGCAAAGGACTTTATGGGCAGATCTCATATAATCTTGCTTATGAGCATGCACATACCCTTAAAATTACCACTTTCCGTCTAAGGAAACTGAATCTCAGAAGATAAGTACTTTGTTATGATGCAAAAGTGAAATAAGTAGTTACAGAGTTCCCAGAAGGCAGATCTGGAGCTAATGTCTGTGTCTGGCTCTTAACCGCTAGTCTGTTTCTTCCTGATATAGAGGAGTGTGATTAGCCAAAATTTTTTTTGAAATTAATTTGTGAATATATATTTTTAAAATTCCTATTTAGTTTTGCAACATTATTTCAGCTAACTAGGTAACAGTTTAAAAAATGTATTCATCTCTATATGAGCAGGAAAATAACTTTGTGATATTTAAAATAATTTTGTTCACCAAAATCTCTAAATTACACAGAGACCAGTGAAGTCCACAGCAGTCCTTTAATTGGTGTGGGTGTTCAGTCACCTCAGCTTCCTTGTTTTGATTTTGTGCACTTTGCATCATGCAAGCTTTGTCTTCCTGTAGATCACAATTTAGCTTTCTTTGTGATTAATTTGATTCTGCCTTCTAGGTTTTGAATCTAGTTGGGAAACCCCTTGGTTTGTGCACGTGTATACAGCAGAGTCTGAGTGAATGCAGGGCACAAAAGGTCATTTAACTGGATGATACTTCTCAGTGATCTTTGCTACTGTGTGTGATCTGGTCCTCTACTGTGCTCCTCATGCTTAGGCAGAGCCACCCAGAGGAGCCCTCCCATAAGCCTTATGTCAGGAGCTAGGGACCTAACTCAGGGGTGGTCTTTGCCTGCATTTGAAGCCCCAGGTTTTTGACATGATGACTAAATTGCAGCAGCAGCAGTATGATACTTTCACAATTTTTGTTTGTGCCCCATTGGCCAAGAAAATCACATGGGTACTCCAGATATGAGAAAAGGAATGGGTAAAGCAAGTAGAAGAATTTGTTGCCATTTTTGCAACTGAGAGCAGTCAAGAACTAGCAAGGATGTGGTATTTTAACTTACCACAGTTTCTTAGATGTAGGTAGAAAACATAGGGCCTCTAAGCTAGAAACAAAGGATAGCTTATTATTTATGGATACAATATCTGATTATATTTACTCTGTTTTCTGAGCCCAGAAGGATAATACAGGAGAGATTGTATTGCTGCACAAAAACTGTAGCCTTTTGTAATGGTCAGCAAACCCATGTACCCTTTGCTTTGGAGGACACACTGCCATACAGGACAGTAAGCATCGTCCTTCTCTACACAGCCAAGAGGCACTATGTGCATCTTCCAGGATTATAAGGAAAGCCACCTTTTGCTCCAGGTTAGGGTACCACTGCCCTTCCAAGGCTGTTTGCTATAGAAACATTCTGAAAGAAAGAATTCATTACAAAGCGTAGTCACTGTTTCATTCACAATATTTACAGAAATACAGGAGACCCCTGGAGAATTGTATCCCAGCAGCCATATGCTCTGAATGAATGTTTGCTTTCCCTGTGTCTTCCACCACGGAAATTCCTGGAAGCGGTATACTGTTATGTTATCTTGTGCTGTGTAGGTGCTTGATAACTTTATTAAGTAAATAAACGTTTCTAAGCGTCATATAGTTCTGTGTGTATTTTTATCCTTGATATTCTGCATGCTAGAGGTATGCAAATTAATTGTGGAATTTTCCTTGTGATAGAATCCTTTCAAGTTAATTAAGTACTGTAATATAATGTTGAGTTTCATATAATTCTGTTACATATAATTTCGTTTAGATAATTTTGAAGACGAAGTCCTTGTTCTGATTCAGGAAAGGTGGACTGCAAGAGTAAGAAGCCTCTTTTTTTTTTCTTCCTGTGTTGAGGACAGAGTCTATAGGGTCTCACTACATAAATTAGAGTCATAGTTATCTTCCCGTTTTAAGCCTCACTAGTGCTGGAATTACAGGCATGCGCCATCACACCCAATCTCAATCGCTGTTTCAGTGCGTCACATAGGCAGGGCAGCACAGAACATGGGGGATCAAACCCTGTCCTTTGCACTGTACCTAAGCCGGCACTTTAGTCTGCTGAGCTATCAGGCTGCCCCGAGCAGCCTCAGATTTTGATGTGGACTGTCCCTTTATGTTGATCTAAGAGTTAACAATAGCTTTTCTTGCTTAAAATATGAATAATGAATGAATAGTTGACTAAGTACTGTGATATCTCTTGCACAGTCACATTTTAAGAAGAAACTATAAACCATATTCTTGACTTAAAAGAAATAACTTTTTTAAAAAATAAAAATTTTAGGCTTTATTTCATGACTTGGAAACAGCATGATATTAGTCAATTGCTGTCACTAAGTGAGAGCAAAGATGCCTTAAAAGAGTGCACAGCAGTGGTGCGAACAAGAAAAGGGTGAGCTTGGGAGTGAAGTCTGGGTGGGACCTAGCAGCTAGGATAGCGTGTGTAGCGCTGTTTCTCACAGTGCTTGGAAAATAGTACGTTCTCTGTTAGTGTTGGCTGAATTAATAATCCTCTTCACTGTCTCTGCTGGGAACACAGGAAGGTCTCTTGTCTTCTTGCCTTAGTTGCTTTCTAGTTGCTGGGACAAAAGACTGGACATCTATATGTTAAAGGAGAAGAGCTTTACTTTGGCTCACACAGTCTGTAAACATTTTAGTCTATAGTCGGCTCATTCTAATGCAGGGTGGCATGGCAAAGGAGAAAACAGCCTGTGGCAGGGCGGGAAGGAAGGAGAGCAGGGTTAGCAGTAGAGGAAGTACACACACACACACACACACACACACACACACACACGCGTGCGCGCACACACACACACACACACACACACACACACACACACCCTTCATTCCAGGCTGTGCCCACAGTGACCCAATTTTTACCACCAGGTTTGCTTCCCAAAATCCCACCCAGTGATAAAACCGTGCCTGAACTAATCCAGTGATCCCGTCACGTCTGAGAGCCCCACCTGTGTCTGAGGCTCTGTGGAGACATCTGGTTGCAAGCCATAACATTTTTGTTTTATCTATAAATTGATCATTATCAGTTTTTAGAGTATAATACAGTAAGGTGAATAATTCACTAAGCATAGTCTCTGACACAACAGCCTTTCAATAAATGTTAGCCTTTTCATTAGCTTTCAATACACATTAGCTGTGTGCATCTTTGTGGTCAGCCTGTTGCCAACCACTTTTCCTTTGATGGCTTAGAGTACCTTGTGGTTTTATTCTTTTCTATCATTTTGCTTTCTGAATCTGACAACTCTTTTATTTAGAGCCTTTCAGTTGCTGTCTAATTTTTCCTCTTTCCTTGGCTGTAGTTTCTTAAACCCTCATGCAAAATTATGCTATTGACCTTCTTGCCCTCCTCATTATGAGTGCCTACATTTTCTGGCCAAAGAAATGTCTTGACTATTGATACAATTTCATGTATGTATTGGTACAGTGAGTCACCTTGCCACCTGGCTGCTGGATCCCTGGCGTGGCCTCCACTCGCCACTCACCCCATTCGCTCAATGCTGCTGCAACCCTTCACTCTGGTCCACGTCAGGGACTTTTCATTTTTGGCTTTGCCCCTGCCGCAGCCTGCTTACCTAGCTGAAGACAAGAGTGATGTCCCTCACGAAGCCTGGTTTTGGCCATCCTCTGTTAATTCTCTAGATTCATATCCCAAGTCTTTCTTTCCTGTTGTCTTGAAACATTCAGCTTGGCTGCTTCAGGAGTTAAAGGTCATGCGCCACATGTTACAGTTCATTGTCCAGTCACTTCCTCGAGTAGGTTGGTGACTAGCTAAGAATTAGTAAAGTCTTTTACGGTACCATTAAGCATAACTGCACTGGGAAATATTGAACTAGAGGTAGGAGAAGTTAAAAGCCAGCATTCTAGAGCTTGTATGTGGGAGAGGAGAACAGAGTCATTTTTACCCTCCAGTCTTGGGAGCCCTCAGACTAGGGGAACACAGAATTTGCAGGGTCCCACAGTGGGTCGCCCTGGGCTGTGGGCCACTCTAGTTCTGGAGGCTGTTGTTTTACATTTACTGTCTCCAGCTTACATCCCTACAAACGCCTACAATTTCTGGCCAAGAAAGCAGACGTCTTGCCTGTCTAACATAGTCTCGTGTATGTGTTGGTAAAGTGATTCAAATATGACATTTTGGAAAGTTAAATATTTTAGCATCTTTTTCTGTTAGAGCCCAAGTGTAATTTTTAGATTGGAAACAAGGGCATAAAACCTATGATATAAAAAGCTATGTTTCCTGTATTTTTATAATTACATTCTGTAGTAGTTATTTGATTCAAATGGCATAGTAGGCTATTAATGAGTATATAATGTGTTATTAGATACTTACTGTCTTTTACTTTTTATGTATTTGGTCCAGAGTCTCACTACACAGCTCAGACTCATAGTGATCCTCCTGTTTTCAGCCTCTCCAGCCCTGGGATTACAGGTGTGTGCCACCACGCCTGGACTCCATGCGTCCAGGGGCGGGGCAGAGGCAGCATGTGGTACCTGATATTGAATCCCAGTCTCAGCGCTTGCCTAAGCAGGTGCTTAGTCCACTGGGCTGTCTTGCTGACCCGAGATACTTGTTTTCAATTGAGTAAGAATTTGTTGCATATCTGATGTTTTCTAGATCCTGCATAATTTCAAAGTCTGGTAAGAGATTCAGACAAGTCAAGAAATAACTGCATATAATGTAATTTACACTAAGTATCTAGGGTTTGGAGTGGCTTAAGACTTGTTTTGTTCTCTGGTTCCCTCTTGGCCATACTCAAGCACTAATAGTAACAATAATAACAACTGTTAATTGAGCATTTCTGATGCCCCAGACGTTCTTAGTGTTTATACCTCTACCACCTCATATCATCCTCTGAAGAGAAGTACAGGATGGGGGCTGCCATTGTCATGTGCATGTTAAAAGCGAAGGAGAAGGTTTGATCTGAAGTGATCCACACTAGGAACCTAAAGAGCAGACGGGACCTGCCCTCAGTGTGGAGCCAGTGGCTGGAGAGAGGGAAGCTGCCTGCAGAGTGGCAGGGGTGGTGTGGAAGAGGCAGAGAGGCGGTGTGGTGGGTGATGAGGAGAAAGAAGGACTCCAGGCGCTGGCCTGAGGGCCCAAAGAGGTGCAAGCAGGGGTCATTCCTGCTAATCATGGGGCTGAGGTGTGGTGAGCGTTGCAGAAAAGGCATCCCTGGGCATTTGGAAGGTGGCTGTACTGTTGAGGGACCAGTGAGAAAGGCTGCATATACAAAGCTGTGTACGTTTTGGTGGAATGAGTGTCCATTTTACCTATGTGATCTTGCATCCCCTAAGTCTGTGACAGTGCCTGGCCAGAGACAGTCTCCATGTTCACACTCTGTGTTGCGCTCTGCTTGGAGCACTTCTTTGCCGGGCCATGCTAGTAGGAACTCACAGTCTCCTTGTCAGCATTGCCCACCACTCAAAAGCCATAGATGTCAGACCTGTGTTTTTTTCTCTCTTTTAGACATTAACTTGTCTTATTTTCTGAGAAAGTACCCTATAAAAACCTGAAGGTAATAACACTGCTGACATTAAAACATTAATAGCGTTGTTGTTGGCTTCATCAGATTCTATAGACTCTTCATCCCTACCACTGGCTCTCAGCAATCCCGTGTGCAGACTCATAGTTCCTTACTTGACAGACAAGAAGCAGCTCAAAATTGACAGCTATTTGCTTTCAGCCCCAAGACATCAGCCCTCTGCGTTTATTCGTGTGGCCTGCTCCTCCACCTCTGTCACTTTTGTGACCTCCCAGTATACTTCCAGTACATGATCTCTTGGCTTAATAATAAAATGAACAGTAACATGAATGTGGCAATCCTTTGTCACTCACAACCTGCCAAGTGCTGTGTGCATGTTGAAGGGCGTAAAGTGGGCAGTGTCTGTCTTTTGCTCAGTCATCCGCAGCATGGCTCTCTTCTGGCCTGTTCTAAGCCAGCAGTGGACTCAAGGCTGCATTTAGGCTTAGCTCATTTGTTTTATAGGAATAGTGGTGCCATCTGATTAAGATACTCCTTGAAATGCTTAGCAGGACTATTCAGATTTGTTATCAGTAAATTCAAAGGCAAAAATACACGTTTTCCTCCAGTCCATGATGTATACCATATTTAATATACCTGCAGCTAAGTGTTAAAAATTTCCTCTGTAACTCTGCACTACTAGTATTAGAACGAAGTTTCTCAGTACAGGAAATGCTTAAGGCTTATATAAATGTGGATTTGTCAGCCTTTATGTAATCTGTGTTATGTTTAACAGGGAATAAGAAAAGAGTTACACATTGTGTATGCCTTAAGGCTGTTTCTTAAGCTGCTGAAAGGGAGCAATGGTATTTCAGCTAGTTATCAGCCAATGACAATGCATCCCACCACAAATGTACTTTGTTCTTCTAGCTTTTAGACCATTTTAAAAACTGGGTGCTTCAAAGTATTGCATAAAAGAAGGGAGCACTACATCTGTGTCACAGAGGGACCGAAGACTGCCTGTTCATTTTTTTTTTTTTTTTGTCTTTTTGAGACAGGGTCTTGCTATGCAGTTGAGGCTGGCCTTGAGCTCACTTTTGTAGCCCAGGCTGGTCTCGAACTCGCACCAATCCTCCTGCCTCAGCCTCCCGAGTGCTGGGATTACAAGCGTGAGCCACCACGCCCGGCTTCATTTTTTAAATATTATTTTCAGGTCCTTTGTTTATCAAAGGAGGCCCAATTTCACTCAAATGTTTAGAGAAGTGTGTTAAATAAATGAAAATGAAGAGAGAGAGAGAGAAAAATATGATAGTCCTTGAAAGTCCAGTTTTGCCTGAGACTTGATGAATTGCCTTTTTAAAAAAATAAATACAAATAATAGTAAACTCACCCAAAGACTAATATATTCAGTAAGCTTAACATTTTGATTGTAACTATGATCAGATCAATGTCTACTGACATCCTATAAATAGCAAGGATTACTCTGGGTTATTTAATTGGTATGTGAATGTCATTAAGGTTAAATCCCATGGTGAAAAGTATTTTCCATAGCCAGTTTTGCTCCAGCCTGTCTTCTGATTAATTACGTTGCTTGAGGCCAAAGGGCACTGCTGAGTTGTTGGTGATGACAGGCTGATGCTGAAACGATTGCAAGGCCAATTGTCGCATAGTCCACACTGTCCTGTGTTTTCCTTTTGACATCTGGATGTCCTGTGTTGAACACAGAGGTACCAAGGATCACTCTTACAGGACAAATGGTGCATTATATACTAGACTATTCCATGTTTTTCATCAAATGAGTAACTGTTGTTAACACTCAGTTTTATGCAATCCACTTACAGAATTAATTGAGAAAAGTCATGTCTGTTAGAAATGAGAGCATGGCTAGGGACTGAGGCCTTGTTCTGTTGAAAATATTATGAAGACCTGAAGAAGCAAAAACTTCAGAAAGCTTATGGTAGGATGATTAATAAGGGAATAATATTCCAGATTTGTGTTTTTTTTTTTTATCTTTTTTCTTTTTATATATTTGGTACAGGATCCCACTATACAGCTTGGACTTGTAGTGATCCTACTGTTTGCAGCCTCCCCAGTTCTGGGATTACAGGCATGTGCTACCACGCAGCCGTGCCTGGCCAGCTCAGCATGTCTGATGGACGGAGCCAGCACAGCAGGCAGGAACACTGAACCCTGGTCCTTGTGCTTGCCAAAGCAGGTGCTTATTCGATGAGCTATCTTGCTGGCTCTGATTTATGCTGTTCTTAGAAATATTTTATCTTTCTTTTTTGAGTTCTGGTAATGAATACATCAAGGGAATAATTTGCGGATTATAGTAATTATTTTCACTACATTTGAAAGAATTTTGAGAGGAGCAAATTCCTAATAATAGAAAACAGTGAAAAAATTCAAATAGTAGGATCATATAATTCTCTTCCTGATGAGAATATATGACATTTCATTCTGTGCAACTGTGGAATAACCCCTAATACTTTTATTCTAAATGTTTTTTTTAAGTATTTGCACATTCACTTTTATAGATTTTACTTGGTGTTTAATATTCTATTTCATTTTCATACAACAACTTTTCTCATTGCGTGAGTAAATGTGCATTTATTGTACTTCTTTATGTGGTAAGAACAAATAAACTGCACAGTGGATATTAATGTTAGTCTACCATCACCGCACATTCATTCACTGGCATCTGTGTCTGTGAAGACGTCTGAGCTGGATGTTGCACAGGCTACAAACTACAGCACTGCTTCAGCTTCTTTACAGACGTAGCTGCTAAACGATCAGGAATTGGAAAGATTACCTATGGGGGAGGAAAGAGCAGAAAAGTTTTCACGGAGCCCACGTCATGCTTTTACTTAGGTGGCAGAAGCAGATTAAACACAGGGAAGATAGCTTAAGGGACAGGAAGGAAGAGTCAAGATGAAGGGACACAACCAGAGTGCATGGCCATTTTAACTAATGTTAGAAAAAGTTTCAAGACGTTGGCACATTGTGTAGAGACCAAGGAGGATTTGGAGAACCCAGCGAGGTGGTTTCCATAGATTCCTGCAAGAGGAAGCCAGACTTTCAGGGGCGATGCACTGGATGCTTGTCAGCTGACCACGCTGGTGAGCGATGGGGTGCAAATCAGGTATGCTGTAACACTGGGTTAGTTCAGTGGACATTTTTTTCATCAGAAATCTTTCTTAAAGCATTTAGTGAGTTTTTCTGTGCATGGTCCCTTTCGTAGAGCTATGAGGAAGGATGGAAACTTTGAGAGGTGGGGCCCAATGAGAGGTCTATAGTCCTTGGAGGGGTGCCCTGGAAGTGGACGCGCAGCCCCAGTCCCTTCTCTCTCTTGATCTCTGGCCTGTGATGTAAGCTGCTCCATCTTACACTCCAGTGTGACATGCTACCCCAGAGCAATGAGACCAGTGGATTACTGGCTGAAGGCTTTAAAAGTCTGGGGCAAAATAAAGCCTTTATCTTTATAAGTTGATTATCTCAGGTATTTGTTACAGTAATGGGCAGCTGACTGATATGGTTTCGCATCTTGTCCTGGATGCTTAAGAAGCAGCATACTAATGGCCTACCTGGAGGAGCAATGATATAAATAATGTACGATCTGGATATTCGATAGAGTTATCTTTTGTAAATACATTTTGTATCTTCACTGTTAGGTAATATATGATATGAGCATAATTTCTGTTAAAGATCCTTTTGCCATTTTTTAGACATCAATGAAAGTTGCATGAGTTATTTTCTTTCTCATTATTCCTGTCAGTATTATTTTTGAATATATACATCATTTCTTTTCATGCTTCTTACTTGGAAACACTGCCTACCAAATCTTGCACCTGATTGTTAAAATATGGATCTCCCCTGATGTCCTTTAGCTCCAGTGTGCTCCTACAATGGAATGTAATTCAGTGAAAATATTCCATTCAGTGCAGTGAGCTGTCAATCTATGAGAAGACAGAATGGAAACTTAAATTCACATTACTAACTGAAGGAAGCCCATCTTGTGCATGACCTGTAGAGGGCGCTGCCTTGGAGACCTTGAGAAGACCAGGGTTGCCAGGGGCTTGAGAAGAAGAGGGATAAACAGACAACAGGGACAGGCATTTCAGGCACCGAGACTGTTCTGTGAGCCCATGATGCTCATCTCTGCCTGTGAAACTCTGTACAATGTTAACACCAGGAGTGGATCTAATGTGAACTGTGGGTTTTGGTAGTGGTGGTTTGAAAATGTTGGCACATTGATTCTGTCATTCCCGCGGTCCACATTGCTGGAGGAGAAAGGCTTGCTTGGGAAGGGGCCAGGGACTGAATGCAGCTTGCTTGCTATGATTTCTGTCATTTTGGTATGAACTTAAGATTAGCCTCAACAAAAAAATGCATGAATTAAATATCTTTAAATGAAAATCAAAGTTTTGTATTTATCTTGTCACTTTCTAATAACTTTTTTATTGTTTTCAAAAAAGAGTCTCCTTTGATGGATTTAAAAAAACAATACTGACAAACTGAGCATGCGCAGGGGCTGGGGGTACCCATCCCTGGGCCTGCCATGCTGGCCTTGCCCTGCCCCTGAGGCTTGATGAGATGGCAATTGAGACTGGGTGTGGTGGCACACACCTGTAAACCTAGCTCTTGGGAGGCTGTATACAGGCAGATCACTATGAGTCTGATCTAGTACTGAGACCTTCAACACCCTGTAGACCCTTCCACCAACCTCCCCAAATAAAATAAAATAAACACCATTGAGTGATTAAGTTGTGAAAATGAAATGTGTCCCTCTAGGGAAGTGACAGCTTTAGTACAGAAGGTCATTGTCATCTAGGTCTTAGAGGAGACCTTAGAGGAGTAACCCAGAGACCAATGGGAGTGGGTGTTGCAGAGGGAGAGCAGCGTTATGGAAAGGAGCTGACTGGCCTCTCATTAAAGGGTGTTAGTGTGCATCCGTAATGCACAGGGAGCACCCTTGTACTGGTGCTTCTACAGGAGAGGAACGTGGAGGGCCACCGATTGGTGTAAGTTATCCCAGGACACCAAGGCAATAGCCAGTGGTAGAAGTCTACCTTGTAGTCTGAGTCTAAGCCCAAAGGTGGATGACTACAGTCCCTTAGGTGAGCTGTTATTCTAATTAGACCCTCAGCCAACTGGCCCAGGCTTTGAGAAGCGTCTGGAAAAGGAATACAGTCTGCTTGGCTGTTTCCTGACTCAGGTGTCTCCTCACCAGGAGCCTCCTTACACTCAGGATGAAGGACCCCTAGAGTTATTTGTGATCTTATAGCTCATGTTAGACAGAAAAGAATGTATCCTTCATTTGTGCTCAGTTATGTATGTGTATAAATGAGGGAAACTATAAAAACCTTAGTTCTAAGTTATTTTTTAGTCCTAATGCTGAAAAATAAATATCAAATTGCCTCAAATCTTGGTGGTTTGAGGAAATAGCAATTATTTGTTGATCTAAAAGGAACCTAAAAGAATAAAAGACACATTCTTCTATATTTATTTTTAATTCATTCATTAATTAATTGGCATAGGGTCTTACTAACCAGCTCAGACTCATAATGATCCTTCTGTCTTAGCCTCTGTAGCACTGGGATTATAGGTGTGCACTACCATACTTGGTTTCAGTGGCTGGCATGGCATCTGGGGATCAGACCCAGGTCCTTGCACTCACTTTCCAGCCTACTCTATATTTCTCATTTATCTTTTTTCCCCCTAAGCAGTGAAACAGTTACTAGTTTCAGTAAGTTTTTTTTTTTTTTTTTTTTTGTCTTTTTGAGACAGGGTCCCCCTATGCAGTTCAGGCTGGCTTTGAGCTCACTTTTGTAGCTCAGGCTGGTCTCGAACTCACACCAATCCTCCTGCTTCAGCCACCCAAGTTCAATAAATCTTTTGGAATGGAAACTATAAGTTTTGAGGATGAAGTTACCATTCTTTACTGGAGATGGTCCAGTGAGGCCAACCAAATTGGAGGATGTGTGGAAGTATTTTCAGGAGCATAACACTTAATAATTCTTGTTCTTTATTTCTGATTCCCAGTGAGCATTAGTGTATCACAGGTGGGAATGGGTGGAGGGACAACATGGTGACATAGTGTCTTTATCATATATGCCACAGTTTCATTGCTGGGCCATTTGACTTTTGTGTATGCAATCAGACCGCAGTAAATTCTACTAGCTCAGCACTGGAAATAATAGAAAAAATTGCTAGGCGGGCACAGTGGTGTAACTTGTAATCCCAGCACCCTGGAGGCTGAGACTGGAGAATCGCTGTAAGTTTTACCCCAGCCTGGGCTACCAAGTAAGTTCAAGGCTTGCCTGAACTGCATAGAGAAACCTTGTCTCAAAATGATAAAATAACAGTTAATAAAAATGATACTAATATATAAAATTGTTTTTAGCTTTTGGCTTACTGTTCCATGTGTAGTACGTAGCCCTGTGCAGAGTTGGCACCTGCACGTCAGCAGTCTCCGTTCCCTTCTCATCCCCTCCCTGTCTCTCCCTCCCCACCCCCATCTCTCCATCCCTTTGTATTTTTCTCTTTTTCTATACTTGTCTACAGTGCCAAATATTTACTTCCCTTGTGTGGAGTTGGCGCATGCCCCGAGTGCACCCACTCCTTTTCCTCATCCTCTCTCCTTTCCCGTTCTCCTCCCTCCTCCCCTTTCTCGTTTTCTTTTTTTTGAAAAAAGATCTATTTTCCTGCCTCCTCTCATGTCTTTTATTTTGTTCTTTATCCTTACTCTATGTTTCCCATACAGGACGAGGAGTCGTGCAGCGCCCAAGCTTGTGCATTGGGTTTCCCTTAGCGTGGCCTCCAGGGACACTCATCTTCAGGCACACAACTCAAGGCTCTCTGTGTGGCACAGTAGCACCCTGTTGTGTGTCACTACTACATTTCGTATATCCTTGCGTCTGTTGCTGATGTAGAGGTTGCATCCAGGATTAAGTTCTTACAAACTGTGCTTTGAATGGGAGACACATTCTACTCTGAGTTCTATAGATGTTGCTGAATGTAATAATGGGAATCCTATCTTTTTATTCTAGGCAAAGTCATTTTCAGCAAGCACTTCCATAACACTCTTAGAAAGACAAGTAAAATATGTCCTCATGGCCACAATGAGTCCAGCTTTCTAATGATGACAGTTATTAATTACTCTAGCAAGGTATGTGTGTGTTGAAGCAAATCTCAAAATCGATAAAAAAGAAACGTGTGCCTTTTAACATGATACATGGCAAAAGTCACAACAGAGAGACAAAGAAAAACTCTTAAGGTATATCAAAGAGTTGAATTTCCTTGCTACAATCTTTAAAAATTTTATAGACATATCAAAAACTCCAATTTAATAAAAAGTACCAAAAGATATATTTAGGGTTGGGAAGATAGCTCAGTGGTGTAAGCACCTGCCTGGCATGTGCAAGGACCTGGGTTTGATCCCTAGTACTGCATGTTGTCCTGTCCCCAGAACCCCATGCATGCTGGGCTGGCCCTGAAACCAGGTGTGGTGGCGCAGGCCTGTGATCTCAGCACTGGGGAGGCCGAGGCAGGAGGTTCATTACAAGTCTGAGCTGCATAGATAGACCCCTGTATTAAATAAACAAAAAATTAAAAATTAATATTAAAAATGGTATATTTAGACTCTTGAACCAAAATTAAACATCAGTGCTATTATAAATGAATTCCCTGGTTTTATAAATATTAAAATTATTTGAAACATTTTGTGCAATAGGATTTTTTTTTTTTTTTTTTTTTTTTGTCTTTTTGAGACAGGGTCTCGCTATGCAGTTCAGGCCAGCCTTGAGCTCACTTTTGTAGCCCAGGCTGGTCTCGAACTCGCACCGATCCTCCTGCCTCAGCCTCCCGAGTGCTGGGATTACAGGCATGAGCCACCACACCCGGCTGCAATAGGATATTGATGAAGAAAAAATAGACCAGAGAATGAACATATTTCTTACTAAGCAAATAGTGATGTTTTTGTTCAACCTGCAAAGGGAAGGAAATCTGACATTTTAAAAACATTTTTGAATTTAAGCCTCCATACTGGGTATGTTCACATTCCTTAATTTGCTCAGTCCCCGGAACATCTGTCCTTAGTTGTAGATAGTGCAGCTTTTTAGAGGATGACATTGAGGTTGTTAAGCATCAAGTTGTTGAAGGTGACACCGTGTTGCCACCTCCTCTCAGTTCTTCTTTATGCCTAGCAATGTGGAACTCAAGGGAACTTTCTCTTTAAGGTTGTCCGTAGCTGTCCTGCAGTTGTAGCAGGATAACTTCCCCTGAAAGTGATCAGGTCCTGATCCCTGGAGCCTGTGATTAAGGACCTGGCTGAGGAGAGATTATCCTGGATTATGCATCTGGACGCAGTGCAGTCATAGAGACCTTAAAAGATGGAAGAGGCCGGCAGAGCAGCTAGCAGAAGTGTCCTCACCAGCAGAGGTTGAAGCCACTTGATTTCTGGCTTTAAAGTCAGACACGTGTAGCAAGTGACTTCTAGAAGCCAAAACACAGCACCAAGACAGAGGCTCCCTAGAATGTCTAGTGGGAGCATAGCCCCCCAACGCTTGATTTTACCCCAGTGAAACCTACTTTAAGCCATAGCCACCAGAACTGTAAGATAACATTTTGTTATTTTTAGCCACTAAATTTGTGGCATTGTTGCAGCAGTAGCAGTAGCTGACTAAAGTAAACTTTTCCTCAGAACATCTGCATATTCAGATGTGGCTCTCTATTCACTATAATTTTTGGGGACCTGGTCTTGTAGATGCCACCTGGAAGTAGAGAATTAACCCATCATAAATCTCAGCTGTGAAGAGCAGCTGTACATACATAGTATAGGGACTGTTACGTAAGAAGCAAGTGGGTTCCTTTATATAGAGTGAAATATTAGCAGAGAGAAGGATTTGACATATTTGGTGTAGAAAATTTTGTTGTGTGGTTATGGCATTTTTTTCTTGCTTTTCTTCCTCAGCAGCATAATTGCAAAGGAACCCCCTGTTTTAATATTTTCAGGTTTGCCTTCTTACACACATTCCCTGTGTAGCTGTAAGGTTCTTGGCCATTGAATTTTATAACGTAAAACAGTGGAAATGCTATGTCTTGTAACTTTGTGAGAAAAAAAATGCTTATCCCTTTTCCTTTTCAGTAAGTGAAATATAGCAAATACTTTAAAAATGCATTTTCTTTTTTTTTTTTTTTTTTTTTTTTGCTTTTTGAGACAGGGTCTCACTGTGCAGTTCAGGCTGGCTTTGAGCTCACTTTTGTAGCCCAGGCTGGTCTCGAACTCGCAGCGATCCTCCTGCCTCAGCCTCCCAAGTGCTGGGATTACAGGCGTGAGCCACCACGCCCAGCTAAAAATGCGTTTTCTTAATGAGGAATGACACTCTTAGTATCTTAGGAAAAGATTTGTACAGTGGCTTGTTATAGGATGTACAGATTTTAATATTCTGTATATTTCAGCTCTTTCGTATCAGGAAAACATACTGCGGTAGTGCTACACAGTTTGGTATTAGAATCTTCTTTGTTCTTAACTTCCTGCATTATCTGAGGCAACATGCTTCATTTTCTGTGGCTTGGTTTTTGGTATAGTGGATTTACGTAATGTCTACATGTTACCAATTTTAAAAAATCTAGAGTTGATGTAAGGGGCGGTTGTTAGTTAGATGGGAACAAAAACAGCTACATGAGTGCTAGGTGGTGGTTTGGTTATTTTAGAAAGGTCCATGAGCTGAACCTAGTGATATGATCCTCTCATCCCAGCACTGTGGGAGGCTCAAGGCTGATGAATGACAGGAGCAAGCTCAGCCTGTGCAGGTTAGTGGCTCAGAAAGACCCTGTCTGAAAATTTAAAAATGGTCTGAGGTGTAGATCGGTACAAAGGCCTGGGTGCAATCCCCAGTTCCACATATGCAGAAAATTGCCTGCAGTCCCCTCTGTAGTACCCCTATGCAGGGACCTCGGTCTTGCAGTGAAAGACCTAGTGAGGGTTTTTAGATTGCACAGTGGAAGGATAAAGTGACATTTAGTAAACAAGCTAAGTCTGTCTGTCTGTCTGTCTGTCTGTCTGTCTGTCTATTTGGTATAGGGACTTGATACACAGCTTGGATGCATAGTGATCCTTCTTTCTCAGCCTCCCCAGCACTGATATTACAGGTGTGTATCACCATGCCTGGTTTTGGTGGCCTGGTCTTGGTGGCCGGCTCAACATGGGGTGAGCAGAACATGCGGTACCAGGGATCGAACCCAGGTCCTTGTGCTTTCCAGGCAGGTGCTTAGACCGCCAAGCTGTCTCCCCAGCCCACAAGCTAAGTTTTTACTGAGAAGTTGCTCATGAGTTCTGTGGATACCTTCAATCAGAGTTTATGGCAATTCCTTAGCTGAGGCAAAGGAGGAAGAAGCATTTTGTGGAAATTAAGTCAAATTTGCACTGGGTCCTAACTCATTGAATTAGACTATTTCAGCTTTTATACAGGACCCAAAATCAAAATGGGTAAGAGATTATTTTATAACTTTATTGTCATAAAGTTGAAAAGTGAAACATTGTCATTACCGCAGAGGCCCCTGAGGAAGAGGTTTGTGCAGCCTTATACAGAAAAGGCCTGGGAGTCAGGAAAAAACTTACTGTCTGTAAATTTCCATGTCAGCTGTGTTTCTGCTTTGGAGTTTATCTTGTGTATGGCACATTTATGCAACACAATGTTTGTATAACATAATACTTATGATATATATTACTTATAATAAAGTTTAGTGTATATATATATATATATATGTAATAGGTCCACTGTTCAAAAAATGCATTAGTTTTGATTTTCACAATCAAAAATGTTCAGAGAGCATGAGTGTGAACTAAGAAATTCAGCATGATATGAACAATTGCAGCTTTTCTTTGTACTAGTTAATTAAGAGAAACGTGTTTTAGCCGGGTGTGGTGGCTCACACCTGTAATCCCAGCACTTGGGAGGCTGAGGCTGGAGGATCAGTGCGAGTTTGAGACCAGCCTGGGCTACAACAGTGAACTCAAGGCCAGCTTGAAATGCATAATGAGACCCTGTCTCAAAAAAAAAAAAATGACAAAAAAGCAAACAAACAAAAAAGTGTTTTGACACACAGCATTCCTTAAAAAAAAAAAAAAAAAAAAAGCATAACCAGAAACTACACACCAGTTACAGAAAATAACAAACCATAGCAGTTCTAATGAAAGTTCATTATGATAAGGAAAAGAAGTCTTCATTACAAAGTAACTCAGGTCTACTTATAAGTATCTCTAGGGTAGAGGTCTTTGCTTCCCGGGTCAGTGCTAAGTGTGCCTTAGCTCCAACAGAGCAAGGTGTGTCGTAAGCACTAAGCAGACAGGGATGGAAGACACGAATTTGTTAAGTGTTCTGTACCGAGAAGCAGCATGACGTTTTCTTACAATAGCAAAAGAGTGTTAACCACATATCATAAAGAGTCCAGGGGAGTTGTTACTAAATGAAAGCAGTTTTTTCCTTTCCTTTCCTTTCCTTTCCTTTCCTTTCCTTTCCTTTCCTTTCCTTTCCTTTCCTTTCCTTTCCTTTCCTTTCCTTTCCTTTCCTTTCCTTTCCTTTTTCCTTTCCTTTCCTCAGACTTCCTGCTTATCTGTTTTCTAATTCACTGACTCCTAACTTGCCATCTGGGTCTGTTTATATATTTGTATTTATTTTTTACTCTCATTTGTACCTTCTTTTCTTTTAAAAAAATTTATTTTTCATTTTTAAAATATCTATCTATCTATGTATCTATCTATGTATCTATCTATCTATTTATTTTGTAGAACTGGGGATTGAACTCCAGTACTTGCGCTTGCTGGGCAAGCATTTATTCTACTGAGTTATCTCCCCAACCCCTTTATTTGTTTTTTTTAAACTGTCTTTCTTTTTTGGAGACAGGATCTCACTCTGCACTTGGGGCTGGCCTTGAGCTCACTTTGTAGCCCAGGTTGGCCTCCAACTTGCAGTAATCCTCCTGCCTCAGCGTCTTGAGTGGGGATTACAGGCATGTATTACCATACCCAGCTCTGGTTGTTCTCTTTAAATGTCTTTCTAAATTATAAATATACACTTTGTCTGTTGAATAAATTTGAATCACAGATTGATAACTTAAAATGGAACCATTTTTATTTTTCTCACACAAAACTTCATAACTTCATAATATTAATCTTTTTTTTTTTTTGTCTTTTTCAGACAAGGTCTCACTATGCAGCTCAGGCTGTCCTTGAGCTCACTTTTGTAGCCCAGCCTGGTCTTGAACTCGTACTGATCCTCCTGCCTCAGCCTCCCGAGTGCTGGGATTACAGGTGTGCGCCACCACGCCCGGCGGTTGAGGAAATTTTAATGAAAGGAAAAATACTTTTTTCTAAATTATATTTATATATAAAATACAGTAAACAACATTAACAGTAAAGTATATATGAATTATTATTACAGTAAAACATATATATATATATATATGTATATATATATATATATATATATATATATATATATATATATATAAAATCATGTATAATGCTAAAACTATTCTGATGAAATACAATCTTTCTTTGAAATTCAAACCATTTAACTACCTGTCTTTCTCATTTATGTTGCCATGAGGAAAATATTAACATGATATTTTAAGCTTTTGGATTATAGAGGAATAGCAAGTGGCTTTTGTGGCAAAGAGATTATTACCTCTCAGGATTTAAAATGAAATTTAAGGGTGATGAAAGCTTACAACAAAACTGCTGAGACAGATAGAAAGTCAAGTATGTAACTGAGGAAATAAGCAATTTTGTGAGCTCTGTGTTTCACGAGCTAAAACCAGAAGGTATTGACCAGGAAATATTGTTTGTTTTCTCAGGTGCTGATATATCAGTGTGCAGAATAAGGTCATAAAAATTAATTAGTGATTTTTAACTAGAGCTATAGATATTCTAGATAAAATTGTAAATATGACTAAATTATAAACATGACTTCATTGGTACTTTTACTCATGTGTGAAGAAAAGAAATTCCCTGACTTTGGCTGCTTCTGACTACATGTCTGCTGTGAGCCAGCAGTGTGCATTTTGTCACTGAATCTGTACCCTGGTTCCCCAAGGTAGGTGCCTTCCCTGTTGTACTCAGGAAGGTAAAGTGTCCTGGCCCAGATCGCGTGACAAGGGATCAACCAAGTGCAAGCGCATATTCACAACCCAGCACAGACCTCAACTCTAGTCTCACCTGTGTCCTCCTCAGCTGGCTAGTTCTGTATCAACTTGATATGACTGGGATTTGGGGAGAAAATTAGCATGACATTTTTATTGTTACATAATTTTGAAATAAGCCTGGGAATGTCTTTGTTTATTTTTTTTTATTTTTTTTTTATTTTTGAGGCAAAATGTTATGCAGTTCAGGATGACCTTGATCTCACTTTGGTTGCCCAGGCTGGTCTCAAATGCACATCGATCCTCCTACCTCAGCCTCCCAAGTGCTAGAATTACAGGTGTGTGCCACCATGCCCAACTAAGGCATGTTTTAAGGAGTATTCCGTCCATTATGCTTAGATGGCTAGCAAGCAAAATGCAGGGGTGTGTTTGAATAGTTTTATTTGGGGAGAGAAAGGGAGGAAAAGGGAGAGAGGAGAAAAGAAGGGAGGGAAGGGTAGGGGAAGAGAGACAATACGATTTCAATAAGAGGAACTTTATCCAAGGTTTAAGGAACTTATTAGGAGAGTAGCTGGTCTGCTCTACTGATAGGTTAAGCTTAAGGTTTGCTAGTAAATTTCATTCTGGGAAGAGTCAAAGGACCAGGTAATGCCAAGTGCACAACAGGCTGAGGCAGGTGGTAGCAGGGTTTTAACTCAGGACCTTGTACTTATCAGGCAAGTACTTATTCCACTGAGCTATCTCCCTGCCCTGAAATTTTATATTGATCAAAGTAATACTCCACCATATAAGATCCCGTTTTCCATATCTGTGTCCATAGACAAAACTTCAGAATATCAAAAAGGAAAACAACATATGCGAGGGATTTTTAAACACTTTTTTTACTAAAGCAGACACACCATTTGGATTAAAAGAAAAGTGTAGACAAAGAATATGAATAGCATATATTCTTTATCCACAAAACAGTGACAAAACTGTTAAACTGATTTTCTGGTCACATGGTAAGTAGGCCATAAAGAATTCATTAAAACCAAACATCAATAAAAGAGTCAATAAATGGGCTGACAAGATAACTCAGTGGTCTAAAGCACCCCCTTAGGCAAGCTTAAGCAGGCACAGGGGACTTCCGTTCAATCCCCAGCAACACACAAACCATGCCAGGCCTGGGCTAAGCCTGCAACAACAACAACAAAAAAAAAAAAGAAAAGAAAAGAAAAGAAAAAAAGTCAAAGTCAATAATCTCCCATCATAGAACTTGCAGTTTTTTCTTTCTTTCTTTTCTTTTTTTTTTAGAAAGTATTCAATAACTCATTAAATAAAGGGGGAAATGATGTTAAAAGGGCAAAATATTTAAGGCTGAATACTATTAAAAACATATGAATATCCGCATCATGAGGCAAAGGAGGATGGCCAGGCCCTTTTTGCAGTTCGAGTTCCTTGGCACGAAGACTCTGAGACAGAGTTTGGTGTGAAGAGTGCTTCCACCCAGTGCCCAGTCCATGCAGGGGGCGGTGAAGGGAGTGGGCTTGAGCAGAAGCATAGGTTGGGTTTTTGTTTGATTGGTTGGTTGGTTGCTTTTTTGTTTTGGAATGGGACATTAGTACCAATGCCTTTATGCTGAGCTGCATCCTAAGACATGTTTTTATTTTTTCATTTTGAGACAGGATTGCTAAGGCACAAATGTTCTGAGATTATAGGCATGGCATGATGCCAGTGGTGTAAGTTGGACTTTGGTGTTGACCCAACAACAGCAGCCTCAGTACACTCTGCAGGGAAGACTGAGTATTCCGCAGTGTGCTGCAGGGACAAAGCCTTTAGATTCTCCCGTAGATTATTCAGTTGGTGTGGGCTGTCCTGGGGGAGACAGTGACCTTAGGCCAGGGACTTTTCATAGCCAGGTCAATCCCTGCAGCAGCCAGAAGCTGAACTCTCCTTGTGTGCATCGTTCTCCATGGCTGCAATAACGAGGCTTCAGCAGAGGTGGATTAGGTCACATGTCACAAGGTCCCTTCCAAGGGTTGGTGCAGGCACTTGACAGCAAGAAACTCCAGAGCAAGAGTTCTGCGTTTGGTCCTGCTGCAGTAGCTGAAAGGAGACAGGGTATAATCTTGCTTATCTGCAAATACCATACAGTTTATAATGTTGATCGATATTTTACATTATTTTAAAAAATGAGTTAAGTAAACATGGATGCAGTTATTCAAGAATGATAAAATGAAAAAGCAGTTGAAGATATGAAAGTGGTAACCTTTAGACATGATAAAACTGGTTATCAAAACTACTATAGGAGGACCTGCTGCATAGCTCAGCAGATTAAAGCACCTGTTTAGGCAGATGCAGGGCCTGGGGTTCGATTCCCGTATGCTGTGCCTGCCCTGCTCCCCCACCCCAGGTCACACTGAGATGGCAACTGAGACTGGGCATGTGCCTGTAATCCCAGCCCTTCGGAGGCTGAAAGCAGGAGGATCATTACGAGTCTGGTCCGTGTAGTGAGACCTTGCAGTAAATACATAAAAAAAAACTACTATAGGAACTTCATGCCAATAAAATTCTAAACCTTGCCTTCCAAATTTATAGGCAGACATGAACTACTAAACTTGAGCCACAAGAAAAGCTAAGAATTGAGAGTAGTAGTGAAAGCAGTCACACACCCCCTCAGAAGAGCAGTTGGCCCAGATTTTTCACTTGCTGATAATACCAACTTTTTCCTTAATAAATGGATCTGTTCTAAAGTCTGGCAGAAGGTGGAAAGTATGCATCTCATCCTATAATGCTAGCATGATTCTATTCCCAGTGTACTATGAGGGAGCCAAAAACCGAGACCTCCATCTCACTTATTAATACAGACATAAACATAAACAAAATATAGTTAGACTCTTTTTAATGTATTTAGTACAGGGTCTACAGCGTCTCACCACACAGATTAGACTCATAGTGATTCTCCTATATTCAGCCTCCCAAGTGCCGGGAATACAGGCGCATGCCACTACTCCCACTCCCAGTCACTGTCTCAGTGCATCCTGGGAGCGGGGCTAGCATGGCAAGCCAGGGAGCAAACCCCAGGCCCTACGTCTGCTGAGCTATCTGGCCTGACCTTATAACGATATATGTAATTGGTTTCCAGTGCTCATTTTTCTCTACTTACCAACATTTCAATACTTCTTGTTTTTTTTTTTGTTTGTTTGTTTTTGTTTGTTTTGTTTTGTTTTTTGTCTTTTTGAGACAAGGTCTCGCTATGCAGTTCAGGCTGGCCTTGAGCTCACTTTTGTAGCCCAGGCTGGTCTCGAACTCGCACCAATCCTCCTGCCTCCTGAGTGCTGGGATTACAGGCGTGAGCCACCACGCCCGGCTACTTCTTGTTTTTAAAAATACTTTGTACACTTGGCCTTTGGGGGCTTCGCACAACCCAGAATTTTCCCCAACTCACTAGCTGCTCCTTAACTTTAGTGAGTTTTGCGTCATCACCAGGCTCTGTCCTGTGATCCTCTCTCTCTCTCTCTCTCTCTCTCTCTCTCTCTCTCTCTCTCCACCTCTCTACCTCTCTCTCCTCTCCTCCTCTCTCTCCTATATGATGCCCTTTACAATTCTCCAAAGAAACACAGCCAATACAGTATGTAATATGTTCAATATCAAAGCTCTTGTCACCTTATGCATCTGCTTGTTGCACACTTTTCTTCCACTTCGATTCATGGTGACTCTGCAGTCCCCAAATAGCTTTGTCATCTTCAGTGCCTTTCTTTTGAGTCCAAACTACTGGACATCAACCACTTCTCCCATGACCACTGTAGCGCAAGCCTCCACCATATTTTTTCCTGGAATTTGCAGTGCGCTGTTGTCCTTCAAGATCAGTTTCATGACTGCAGCCCCAGGGATTCTGTTGAAACCATGCTTAAGATTGCATTACTTCTCCCGGACAAGTTACAAGTTATTCTACAGAGAAATGTGTTTTGGTGAAACTATTTTTAATGAAAACCACTTTGGGCTGGCAAGATAACTCAGCAGACTAAGTGCCTGCTTTGGCAAGTGCGGGGACCAGGATTCCAACTGCAGTCCTGCACACTGCGCTGGTCCCTCCCTCGGGGTGTGTTGAGCCTTTAAACCAGTCCAGGTATACTGGCACATGCCTATAATCCCAGCACTGGGGAGGCTGAAAATAGGAGGATCTCTACAAGATCTTAATCTTTTGCTGACCAGTACTATGCCTTTAAAAATTTCTATCCTTGCTCAGTCCCACCTCCTGTGTGTGCCTGCCTTCTCTCCCACCATGCTGGCTGTTATGGTTTATGTCTAGTTGTTCCCCTCAAAGCCTCATGCAGTCATGGGGCAGGGACTTATATAGATTGAGACTTGACTCATGAGTCATTGGGATTATGTGTTTTAGTACTGATCTGGAGTTTGAGACTTGATCCATGATCCCTGGGATTATGTGATTTAAGTACTTCTGGGATTATGTGTGTACCCTAAGGCATATAAGGCTGAGGAGGAAAGCCAGAATGTAATAGAAAGAGAGACAGAGACAGACAAAAGCTGCTGCTCTCTGCTCCCCTGGTTGGTCGGTTGCCTCTGTCGCAATTGTTGTTGTTCTGCTGCCATGAACTGGGTGTTCTCTGCCCTGTTCCACTCAGCCTTGGGCTAGCTGACTATGGACTGAAACCTCCAGTAATGGTGAACTAATAAACCTTTCCTTCTTTCATTTTGAGTGTCGGGTATTTGTCCCAGCAATGAGAGAAGAGTAACTAAGACACTGGCCCTCTCCTGACAGCTTGTCATACTCACCTGGGACTTGTCACTGTGCCTCTGCATAGCTCTTTCCTTGGCCGGGATTCCTCTTCTACGCAGCTGTGATTTGCTCCTCTGCCTTCTGTAGGTCTTTGCCCATAGATGACCTTTTCAGAAAATAGCACTTTAATTTTAATTGTGAAAACCTACCTTTTTTTTTTTTTTGGGACCAGGGTTCGAACTCACGACCTTGCACTTGCCCAGCAGGCACTTGTGCCTCGGAGCTATCTCCCCAGCCCCCCGGGCTTAGAGATATTGATGTATAACATTTTCTGCTTACAAAGACATGCTTTTGCTGTTGATGAGACGAAATTTGAATGATTTTACTGATTTCCTGACATAAAACAGCATATTTCTAGTGAATACATACTGCTTCACAGGAAATTTAAGCTATAAATTTTAAAAGCCTACAATCCAGGGATGTCCTGCTGGTCTTTTGGCTCCAGTTGCCCTGTCTTGGAAAAATTGGCCACGGAGCCCCTTTGAAACATTAGAGTAATTCATTGGTTGAGGACCTCTTGTCATGGCTCGTTGTTTCTTCACATCAGCTTTGGCTATACCAAATACTAATTCAGAAAGTGGAGCTAAAATGCTACAATAACCTGTTTTTAAAAAAATCATTGAAAAACTATAGTCCTAAGGATTGTAGAAATTGATCACAAAAATCAGCCAGAGTCAAAAGTGTTTTCCAGTTCACCAAAAGCATAGTAGACTTCCTTGTGAGCAGAAGGTGGAGTTTTGCAACTTGTATTTTTTTTTTTTTTTTTTTTTTTTTTGTCTTTTTGAGGCAGGGTCTTGCTATGCAGTTCAGGCTGGCCTTGAGCTCAGTTCAGGCTGGTCTCGAACTTGCACCAATCTTCCTGCCTCAGCCTCCCGAATGCTGGGATTACAGGCGTGAGCCACCACGCCCAGCTTTGCAACTTGTATTTGATAGTCAGTATCTACCAAGAAAAGGCCTCAAGCAGTAGCTTGTCACTGTAGCCAGAAAATACCACTGTTATGATGGCTTTAAATTCAGCCCAGCCCAGTTAGCCGGGCAGCCTGGCGTTGCGCGGGCAGCTGCTCCAGAGCCTCACACGTGATGGACCTTCACATCCACAAGAACTGTCTCGTTGGCAGTCAGTAGTCCGTCTGCAGTGCTTAGAACTGCATATAGAGGAGGAACTGGCAGAAAGCCGACTGGATGTGCCCCAGGATGGGGCTTTACGACCACCAAGCACAGTGTGGGTTTTTTAAAAATTAAAATAACTTCATATTTTCCTTTTAAAACTGACCATGCTCCCTAAAAATAAAAATTCTTTTGCAATTCAATGTAAGTACCAGTTCATAGTTAAATGGTTAAATGTTACTGGTTAAATGTTACTTTGTTTTCAATGGAAAACTCAGAACAATCATCTCATTTCTTTTTTCTTTTTTTTTTAATTATTTCACTCAGTATTCGAGAATTCATTAACATTTCTCAGTTGGATGACTATTATTTTCATTATCTTGCTTGTAGTTCACTCTATTCATTGAAGTGAATGGAGCATGGCGCACTGCGATTTGTATTTTTTCCCTTTATTGAAACTAATTCATTTCTACTGAACATAAGTGCTATAAAGACTGAAAAATATTTATAAACTGCTCATAGTAGCTAACATTTTATATCACTTACAGTATGCCCGTCATTGTGCTAAGTTCTCTGTGTGTGTGTTTCTGCAAAGTGTGTGCTAGAAGATTATTTCATTTTTTTCTTTCATATCTTTTTAATACTTTGAAAATTAGAATGTTGGTGCTAAATTTTATTTAAAATGAAATTTTCACTCATACTTATTTGATCTCATGTAGATAGTTAATCTCAGCTTCATCTGAAAGAACATGTTTGGAGATAATAAAGCTGATGAAATTTTAAACTTTTAAAATTGAGTATTGAGTGAGGGCAGATGTTTCATAAGAGAGGGAGAAGACGTCTGATCAAGTGAAGCTGATGAGTAATCACGGGAGTCTGTAGGTGTGCCACGGTTCTGCTTATCATCTTCGAAAAATATGCAGAATGAATTGTCCACACTGGGAGATGATCAGCTGCTTGTTGAATCAGTGCTTTTAATTAGCCCATATGATGGTGCTTGGCTTCTGGGCTTGCATGCCTCGACTCCTGAAAGGTTGAATTACCAGTACTGAAAATTACCAGTCTTCTCATTTAGAGTGATTTGACTAAAGTGTTGAGACTTCCGCATCCCATCCATCACTCATATCCCGTTGTGATCACAGCGCATCTCTGCCATGCTTTCTGATCCTGTTATAGACCCTTGGAAGTCAGCTGGCCTCCTATGAGATTCTAATGGTAGCCAACAGTGATGCAGCGCCTGGGCAGCAGTGAGGCGACAGACTTCCGAGATCAGCTGTGAGTAGAAGTAGATAGCAAGCACAGTCTCGTGTCTGCGTTTGCCTTGCTTTGCGTTCGAGATCGTACTATCCTACTATAGACAGCCGTTCTTGAGAAGAAAATTCCAAAGCATAGTGGTGCGGTGTGTGGGTTCAAGTCCTGATTGTCTCATTTACCAGCTTCCTCACCTCAGGCGAGGTGCTAAACTTCACTGGTTCTCAGTTTCTCTTGTTTAAATGGCATGATAGTAACTATTTCAGTGCTGTGAAGACAAAGATTTAATTGAAGCGGGAGCCTAACAGCGGTGCCTGGCATAGCAGATAGCTAGAGGGTGGGTAAAGATGAGCTGCTGTATGCATTGTTAAGTACTGAACTGCAGCTCCAGTGTAGCCCTAGAAGAAAACGTTACTTATTTTTCCTATTTGGCAAAGCTCATTTTACTTGAAAAGGAAGATCAAGGTGGATGATATATGTATGCAAAAATATATTTATGAAATGTATTCCTGGGGCCCGGCGGGATGGCTCAGTGGTCTAAAGCGCCTGCTTGGGGAAGCTTGGGCGGCTTCAGGGACTGTAGTTCGATCCCCGGCACCACATGCTGCGCCAGCCCTGCCCTTGGGGCGGGCTGAGCCGGCAATGAAAATGAGTGAATAGACAAAAAAGGTTCTGAAACAAGAATAAAAATAATAAATAAAATAAATTCTTAAAAAAAATGTATTCCTATGTGAGTTCTGAGGAATAGTATGCATACATTTAATAGAATTAAAATAACTCCTCCATAATTACTTTTTTCCCCTCCATAATTACTTTTTTAATGGCATTTTAACTTGTGTGGATTTTATTTCATTTTGTAAGATATAGACATATTGCCTGACTGGGCATGGACAAGACATCCAATATATTTGCAGAAAGAATGAATTTGAACATTGGGAAAAAAACCGAACACTTCATATTTGTGGAGTTGGCCTGTTCTGCCTTAGATTAGGAGGGTGCCAGTGAAGTGGTTGCTTAGCAACTAATGGAGTTAGATGCAACAGTCTGTTGGCTGGGTGCTTGCCCTCGTCTGTGGCGCACCTAATAACTGGGAGAGTGATTCCAATATGTGCTGCCTTCTTGAAGCAGTGAAACCAGTGTGATAAATAAGATGCAAGACTGAAGATAATTGTCTTATAAGCCTTATTTTATGTTATAGTGGTTAGGGAAAAAAGACATTGGAAGGATGACATTAAAAATAAGGGAGGTAGGGGCCCAGCGGGATGGCTCAGTGGTCTAAAGCGACTGCTTGGGAAAGCTTGGGCGGCTTCAGGGACTGCAGTTCGATCCCCGGCACCACATGCTGTGCCAGCCTTGCCCTCAGGGTGGGCTGAGCCGGCCATACAAGTGAGTGAATAAACAAACAGAGGTTCTGAAACAGGAAAATAAATAAATAAATAAATAAATGTATGAAAAAAAAATAAGGGAGGTACTGTTAGGTTAAAATTTGAAATGATCAGTAACTTACATGGGTTTAAAGAGAATAGAAAAGAAACAGTGATTGGAGAAATGCCACACTGTTGTCAGCTTTCCCTTGAGAAAGAGGTGGTGGGTTTGGTGAATCCTGTCATGAGCAGAAACAGTGTGTTTTGGTGTGCCACTGGCCCCCGTAGATGCCCACGGCCAGCCTTGTGACCAGCCACTGACCGCTCCCACCTGAGCTGTTGTGGTCTCGCGGTCCTTGGCAGACCTCAGGAAGCCAGTGCCCATACCAGAATGGGTGGACAAGAAACTGCTTTGTCATTCGTTGGGTGAGACTTTGAGCTTCTACTTTCTGCACTTAAAAGGAAGGCTCTGAGTGAGTTCACGGAGAAAGGAGCTCTGAGGTGACCCCCATGTAATTCCTGTTCAGTGAGCTCGGATACGATGGAAATGGACCCGAGAAAATCACCAGGGTAATGCGGGAAAGGGAGGCAGTGGAGTCTCCTAGAGGCCCGCACTGCTGCAAGAGCAACACCATCCAAGAGCGAGACCAGGTCTTTAGAGCCGTTATAGCTATAGCTGTATCTTTTATTACATGAGCTACATTTGCTCATGAATCTGAGGCTCAACCTCCCTTGTTGAAATGTGGACTCAAACCTTTTCTTTAGGTTATGTAAGCTTTGCAGCACTGACTTCATGCTCTAGCACTTGTGACTCAGAGCTTGGAGTTGATGTCCTTTCCAGTGGGATGTTTAAGCACTGCTACCAGATAGGGATGTCTGGCAGAAAACAAAATACAACATATTGGCTTTGCTATTAGGAACAAGGGGAGAAAATTATGAATAAAGTGATTATGAGGTGCTATTCTGAATGCTTTACCAGTACTTCTGCAGGAAGAGACAGCCTGATACTGTACGTAGAGTATCAGAGCGCCAGAAGGTGTGGGAGAATGACTGTGCCTGTGTCGTGCAGACATTTACGCACCTGTCGTTCACTGTGGCTCTCTTTAAAACACCTTCCTATCCAGCAGGGGTGGGGCATGGTCCAAGAGTCTGCGTTTCTAACAAATCCTTCGATGATACCAGTGTTGCTGGTCTCAAGACCATATCTTGAGTCACAAGTAGAAGAATTAGTGATCTCTAAACCTACTAGTTTCAAAGCTGCAGAATTCTAACTTACAGAAGAGAACCTATAATTGCCCTTCTTAAAACCTGCCCAGGGGCTGAGGAGATAGCTCTGTGGTCCAAGTGCCTGCCTGGCAAATGCCAGGTCCTGAGTTCAGTTCTGAGTACAAATGTTTGATAAGCTAGGGTTGAATGAAAAGAACCCTTTCCTTTTGGACTGAAAGTTATAATAGAGACATTCAAGCCTGTTTTTGTATGGTAGCTAGTGGTACAACACTGTTTTCAAACGTAAGCAGATTTTCAAGTGAGACAGACCTATATTTGACAGCTTTTCTAAGAATGTGGGACAGCTTTTCTACACCTGTGTAAGGCAGTAACTATGCAGGTATGAAAAAGTACTCATAAGTGAGGGAAAGTAGGTATTTCAGAAAAAGTAATATCAGAAAATGCTAAAAGGCTGGATGAGAAGGAAGTGCAGCAAGTGACAAGGCAGAGAGTTTCCATACAGAGTAAAATATGGCAGGGGCTTAACAGGTAGCTCAGCTGGTTAAAGCACATGACTCAGCAGAATCTGTCAGGCGCTGGGACCAGGGTTCTAGCCCTACCCCCACAATGAGCGTGAGACCTGCCCTTACGGCTGTGGCCTTAGCTGTCCAAAGGTGTGTGTGGGGGAACTTTCAGAGTAAAATGTGACAGGAATTCAGAGAGAATCAGTAACACAGAAGAAGCCTTAATACAGCCTACTGAAGTTGCATTGGATAGGGCTGTTTTTTTTTTTTTTTTTTTTTTTCTGCCTTTTTGAGACAGGGTCTCGCTATGCAGTTGAGGCTGGTCCTGCGCTCACTTTTGTAGCCCAGGCTGGTCTCAAACTCGCACCAATCCTCCTGCCTCAGCCTCCCAAGTGCTGGGATTACAGGCGTGAGCCACCACGCCCGGCTAGGGCTGTTTTTATTTATTCGTTTATTTGGAACACAGGCTCGCTCTACAGCTTGAATTGGTAGTGATTCTCCTGTCTCAGCCTTCCCAGTGCTGGGATTACAGGTTATATTCCTAGTCTCAAATGTATTTAATAATAAAGAGTAATAGTGCCATCCCTAAATATCTACAAGAGGCAAATCTGTGGCTGATGAAAGAACAGAATTCTTTACGTGGTGGCAGGGAAGTATTGTGGTCCCATATTAATGTGACAGACCACAGGTTAGAAGGTTCAGAGGCAGGAGAGCAGTGAAGAAGAACTTGTTGGACAGCACCCTGATGGCAACCCGAGCTACTTATTTTTCACAAAGACCAACAACAAATAAACCTAAGTGCTCAGCCCCTGGGGCCGTGCAGGGGCAGCTTGGCTCCAGTGCTCCTGGAGAAGGCTCAGTGTGCCAGCTCCAGGTCATGGACTTAGGTTCACCACCGCTGCGCTAGAGGCATAAACAGAGCATGGACATCTGGGATGGTTCCCATGGCTGTTCTGTCCTCTAGAATACATAACAGCTGACACAGATAAATAGATACCTTTTCAGAGTCGCCCTGCTTTGTGGTTGGCAGCAACGTTTCATCTTTGCATTTACCATAACTTTAGCTAAGAAAAAGACAACTTAGGTTCTTTTTTCATTCTATTCCTTTCTTCCCCAGGAGACTAAGGTAGTTAAAACCAGCCACATCCAGGAGGAGAATTTTATTTTATTTTATTTTTTTTCTTGTTTCAGAACTTTTGTTTGTTTGTTTATTTATTTTAATGGCCGGCTCAGCCTGCCCTGAGGGCAGGGCTGGCGCAGCATGTGGTGCCGGGAATCGAACCACCGCCGTCCCTGCAGCCACCTGCAGGCACTTTAGACCACTGAGCCATCCTGCCGGGCCCCCAGGAGGAGAATTTTAAAGGGACTCAGAGCAAATCATAATGGTATTTGTTTTGAAGGTTCTTTATCACTATAGTTCATTCAGGCTGCAGCCATGCCAACAGCAAAGCTGTGAAGGGTTGCTAGTCATTTTTTAAAAATTTCTTAATTTTAATTAGAACAGTGAGACAATTTCAAACCACATTAGTAGGACAGCCACAATAATTAATATGATGCATATTGTTGTCTTCATAGTAGTTGTTCAGAGTACAACATGCAGACATGATAACTTTTCTAAACACTGTTAGTACAAGTCTTTCTTCTCATTGAACTAAGAGAAAGTAGATGTAAATATAGTCCAGTAGTCCATAATAGTAAGTCATTTAAATAAAAGAGCCACAGGTTGCCAGGGAGCTCAGTGGCATGAGCGCCTGTCTGGCAAGTGCAAGGTCCTGAGTTCAATCCCCGGTACCAACAATAGAATAGCCACATACTTGATGCTATGAAAACAGATAGGCAGCACAACTTTTTAGCTTAAAAAGAAGAGTAATTATGTTGTTAAGGTAGGAGGAAATTGGTATTCAGCAATACTAATTTTTATGCCTAATTATATGTGTAATGGTATAATTTTACTGTTTTTACTGTGATATTTTATTCCTTGACACTATTATTGTACTGTTGAAGGAACTAGAAAACAGTTATAAATATACAGGAGAAAAAGGTCTACCAACTAGATAGCCCAATTTTTCAGACCATTAAGCTGCTTAGATGAATCGGCTTCCTTCTGCATTTATGGAAGGAGGTGAGTGGTCCAGTTCAGCTCTGGTCAAGATTGTGCCCAGTAAAATGGAAAGGTGTATAATGAGCAGTCTCTTTCGGTGAGACTTTTTACCTACTGTGTATGAGCTGTCCCCACAACTCTAATACAGTCAGCTCTAAATTAAGCAAACTGTGGTTTTCAGAAGCTGTCCCTTATCTCTGTCATGCCTCTTGGCCAGTGTAACCATCATGAGTTATATAACATTCTACATAGGAATGACACGAGGCCCAGGCTGAATCTGCTGCCCTTTTTCAGTGACTGCCTAAAGTTGTCTGTGTACTTTCATAAGTCAGATGATCAAGCTATCATTAAAGATAAAGTTTAAATGTGCCCCTAAGCTATTCAATAATTATACTTGCAAGATCGTTTGGATTCCTGGTGAAGGGAATTCACAGTGCATCTTGCCCACAAAATGTTGTTGCCAAAACTACACATAGTTTACTAGGTAACATCATATTTCAGCAGTTCTGAATGCTTAAAAATGTCTATTGGTCATTTTTCTTATAACTGAAGATGTAGTAGAATTTCTGTTGGTCAGTTTTGTAAGTTACTATAGCAACGGAAATATGGTTATAGCTCATCCTGTGACTACGTAAATGGTGGGGTGACCCAAGAAAACATAATTTACATACTGTGAGTTTAGGACTCAATCTGAGTAATTTGTATGTAAAATAAGTAAGTAATAGTGAGTGCATCATAAATACACAGCTCTGTCATGGTAGGCTCTTAAAGTGGATTTTCTCTCGCAAACTGCGTTTTCAATTTGAAAGGGTTGTGGTTGTGGCAGCACATCACCAGCCAGGAGTAAATTGTGATGACTGTAGATCTCGGCATGACCACGGCTGTCCTGAAGACATAACACTGTCGACCAAGCAAGAGTCTGTGCTGTGATTCAGTATGGCAAAGCAGAACCTCATCCCAGGCACTGGCAGAATGTTGTGGCTTGATGGAGGATATTGCCATATGTTCTACCCATGCCAAGTGTCTAGCTTTGAACTCATTTGTGTTTCAGAAATGTTTAGTTTATGATGCATGCTCTTTCTCTTTGACTGCAATTTTTATATTTCAGTATCTGAAACACCTTGCATGTAGAAGTACTTTCTTACATAGAAAAAGTCTGTTTTTTGATACTGTACTAAAGCAGAATATCATCTTCAGATGAGCTTTTGAAGGGCATTTTGGTGTGTTCATTCATTCATCTCAATTTCTTACATGTATGTAATGGTAGGGGCTTGGGCCACCTGGGTAAGTAAGGAGGACATGGTACTCAGCTTCATAGAGTTTACAGTTTGTAAAGTGGATGCTGAGATATAGCACCATTGGCCTCATTATCTCTTTTGCTACCAAAAGAGACTTTGTGTTCCTCTGTGAACCCTAGAAGATTTCTTAGGCCTCCTAGGCAGCTGGTTTATTACTGCACCAAAGTTCAGGTCTGTCCTTCTTGTCATGTTGCCATAGCCAGGACACAGTATCTGACACTTGTGGGTTAATGGAGGTTTATCTTGGTTGACAGTCGTAGTTCCTGGCTGGCTGGCTGCTCCATGGCAGAAAGAGGGAGGGAGAAGCACCCTATCAGGTCATGGCTCCAGGGATCTGCCTTAGCAGACCCCATCCCTTAACAGCAAGTCAGCTATGAACTCATTAGTAGACTAATTCCCAGAAAAGTCACCTGCAGCACACTCACTCCTGTCCTTCCAAAGACATGGCCATGAAGCTTGTGGGTGTACCCTCGATATGAACTATAACATTTTACTGCCGACCTGAAAAGACTCATGTCTAGCTCTTTATGCAGAATGTATTTTGTCCATGTATTGGTTATTTTCCTCTCATTGCTGAAACAAAATACCCTACAACCAAATTAAGGAGGGAAAGGTTTGTGTAGGTTTCAGTCCCATTTACAAAGCATGGTTGCAGAAGACAGCGAAAGCAACAAGAGCAAAAAGGGGGAAAAACAGAAAGAGCAAACCCCTCTCCCTTCCCTGTAATGCATTCAGGCTATCCATCCCACCGCAGTGTAGCACTCACACCCATAGTCCCAGCACTGGGCTGTAAACCAATCACAAATTCTAGAATCCTGCCCCTATCACTGCATGAGGCTTTGGGGCCTGGAGGGAGGGGGCATCTAGGCAAAAACCATAACAGTCTATGTTTAAGAATCGCCCAAAGCCAGGTGTGGTGGCGCACACGTGTAATCCCAGCACTTGGGAAGCTGAGGCAGGAGGATCAGTGTGAGTTTGAGACCTGCCTGGGCTACAAAAGTGAGCTCCAGGCCAGCCTGAACTGCATAGTGAGGCCCTGTCTCAAAAAGACAAAAAAAAAAAAAAAAAAAAAAGAATCGCCCAAGAATTTCTTTTAAGTCTCAGTCCAAAGTTCCTTTTGAAACTCATGAAAAATTTTAACAGTGAGCCTATGTAAAAAGCAAAAAGAAAGTCACTGCTGATGCAATCACACAGTGTAAACATTCCCATCCCAACAGAGAGAAATAATGTGATGAAAAGAATGGGATCAGAGCAAAACTAAAACCCAGAAGGAAGGCGAGGGTGACCTGTGGCAGGATACCAACTCTCAAGAGCTTAGGAGGCCCCACCCCGTGGCATTGCAGATTGTAACTGTCATGGCTCCTTTTGGTTGTCTCTGCTCACTGTGACTTTTCTCAGCAAAAATTACACATTCCTGTCACCTCCAACTTGCTAGGTCTCTGTTGTGCTTTAGGCATCACATTCTGAGCTGCAAACACTGCAATCACCTTCTTTCTTTCTTTTTTTTTTTTTTCATGTATTTGCTTATTACAGTTTCTCACTATGCAGCTCAACTCATAGTGATCCTCCTGCTTTTGGCTTCCCCAGTGCAGGGATTACAGGCATGAGACACTACACTGAGTCTCTGGCCAACTCAGCCTGCCCTGGGGGCAGGGCTGGTGTGTCATGTAGTGTCAAGGATCAAACTGCTGTCCCTGCACTTGCTTAAGCTTGCCTAAGCAGGCTCTTTAGTTCACTGAGCTACCTCACCAGCCTCTCCAACATTGCCTTCTGAGGTCTGAGTGGAAGCCTCCTTGACCCCAAACCTCTTGCCTTTTGCATACTTGGAAAACCAGCATCAGAAGAATGTTGCCAGGATCTGCTTCTAGCTCAGTCAGTACCTGGGACCTCTTGAACCATAACTAGTGTGTTCTCCCAGTACCTTAATGGCTGCATTGTGTGAAATAAGTCCCAAATAACCACTTCCCAGGGACCTTTCTAAAGCATGAAGACCTGGGGCACTCTTCTCAAAGAGAAATCTTTAACTTTTGTACCTTCAAGCCTATGAAAGATGGGATCTTCCTGATTCCTGAGATTCCCCCAAGGCATCCTTCCTAATGCAAAATACCTAACCTTTTCAAATAATAACCTTTTTAGCAACCATATTGCCTGAGATCCCAGCTTTTTTTTTTTTTTTTTTTTTTTTTTCCGCACATGGAAATTTAGAAATCTAACCATATACAAAATTGTAGCAGGTCATTCCAATGGCTTTTTTTTTTTCCATTGTCAAGTACCAACTTTGTGGTTCAACCTTTCTGGCAAAACTGAAAAACTTGAAAATCATTTATCTCTGCCATTTACTTCTGGCTCTCATCGTAGAGATTTCTAAAAACGATATCCATGCTACAGATTGTAAGTTAGGGTGCCTTGAAATTTCCTCCAACATTTTAGTCTGCTGCACTTAATCTCAGTTTCCCCCAGTCTCAGGACACAGGCAAAAGGTCGGCAGGTTTCTTGCCATAGTGTAACATACATTCCTTCTGGTCCAACTGCCAATGTAGCTCTGGTTCCCAGCCAGTACCTCCTGAGTCTGAACTTTACTGTTCACCATTCTGTCTGCATTCGTGTTTCCTGAACTCTGACCAGAATTTCCCATTAAGCTTTCCTTAAAGTATTTTAGTGCTTCTGTAGGCAGCATCTCCAAAGTTTTCAGAACTGCTCCCAAGAACCAGTTTTAAGTTTCTGAACCACATAATGAGGTGTTCTCATGGCAAAGACCCCACTGCTAGTACCAAAGTCTGTTTTAGTCACTGTCCTGTCACTGAGAAACAATAGCCAACATTTGCAACTTAAGGAATCGAGGTTTATTTTGAGTTACAGTTGTAGCTGGTTGGCTGACTATAAGGCAGAAGCAGCACAGAGGAAATGTCTAGAAAAGTAAGTTGCTCATATCAGGCTACTAGGAAGCAGAGTGAGGGTGCAAGAACTGGGGAGGGAAATACTGTGTACCCCTCCGGGTTGCATCCCCTCATACCACGTCTCTAACCAATCCTAATGGAAGAGCAGTCATAACTCATGCATGAACAAATCCACTATGTCCCTATGATCCAGGCGCCTTCCAAACATACCAGGCTTTGAGGTGAAACCCCACATCTAAACCATAACAAGCCCTTCCTTACTTTTGTGGTATCTAGTAAAACTTTTCCTAATTGAGGCACCTTGTAAATTTATTAAACAAGATATTAACCTTGACTGAATAATTACGTATTTTACCTTTGAATTAACTGTCTAATTTTTAAGAAATACAAACACTAAGTTTGTAATACCAACTTTATAAGATAATGTGATGGGATAGCAAAATGGAAGTTCCATGTTTGTAGATATGGTGGTAATGATTATACAGTGGGATTATTTCATAGGTAGGGGTATGGGAGTATGTGGCAAGAGTGAAGTCCTGGAAACAGAATTTTTTTTTTAAGAATTTATTTTATTTATTTATTTTTTTCTTGTTTCAGAACCTTTGTTTGTTTATTCACTCATTTTTATGGCCGGCTCAGCCTGTCCCGAGGGCAGGGCTGGCGCAGCATGTGGTGCCGGGGATCGAACCGCGGTCCCTGAAGCCACCCAAGCTTTTCCAAGCAGGCACTTTAGACCACTGAGCCATCCTGCCGGGCCCCCAAAACAGAAATTTTGAAGGAGCTCTTTCTCTGCTCTAATTTCAGTTGGATTCAAAAGGAGACATGCAGGAGTAGGACAACCAGGCTGGATTATAATAATAATTCCTACATATGAAGCCTCTACTGTGTGCCAGCTACTATGCTTGAGAGTAAACATGATTGCATGAAAACCTTAAGACAACACTCCAAAGCTCAGAGGGGTCAACAAATTAGCCAGTGGTCACAGGTACAAGGTCAGCTGTCTGCAAGACCAGTAGGTTATAGTATGAACATTTAAATCATATGGTTATGGTTTCAAAGTTTCAAACTTTAAAGGTGAAACAAAGTTTTAAAAAGGCAGATGTTGAAATATGCTAGCATGTACAGTTAGTGTAATAATACAATATGTCTTGCAAATGAGGTAAAATTACTCTTTCTCTCCACAGTCACGTCCTATAATAACTATAGAAACTAATGTATTGGTGTACAAGTATCAATTTGCTTATGAAAATGTGTTCAGATACAGATATACATTGTGTAAGAAATTGTGTCTTCAATTATTTAAAGAATCATGTTTTTCCCAGTTCTGCAAAGCCAAGCTTCAAGTTGAGTGGCTCTTAATTCCCTGGTTGGAAATCCCTGTTCCATGCCAGTATTACGCCAGTTACTTGGAAAGTCCCAGGAAAACAGATTTGTTGAAAGTATTATTTCTTTTAGAATACAAAATTAGATAAGACATTAGAAATGATACACAATTTAAAAAGACAGAAGATGACAGGCATTCGGCAATGGTTGTTACACTGCACAGTGTTGTCTTCAGGGTAGCTACTCAGATTACAGATACTAGCATGTAAAATTGGCCGAAGCAAAAATTTTATTTGTTTATTTATTTTTATGGCCGGCTCAGCCTACCCTGAGGGCAGGGCTGGCGCAACATGTGGTCCTGGGGATCGAACCACCATCCCTGCAGCCCACAGCAGGCGCTTTAGACCACTGAGCCATCCTGCCAGGCCCTGAAGCAAAAATTGTAACCATAAGTACTACCTTCAAAAAACCATAGAAATTAGTAGTAAAGGGGGCTGGGGAGATAGCTCCGAGGCACAAGTGCCTGCTGGGCAAGTGCAAGGTCATGAGTTCAAACCCTGGTCCCACAAAAAAAAAAAAAAAAAAAAAAAAAAAGAAATTAGTAGTATGATCATCTTAGCTACCCTCTATACATACATACATACATACATACATACATACATGCATACATGATTTTTCCCCTTCCTTTTTTTCCCCCTATCTTTTCTCCTTTTCTCTCATCCCAATTATGTTGTTCTTATGCTCAGGTTCTTTCCCTTCTGGAATTTCCCATATAATATTTTTGCTTTGAAGTTGATTCTGGTAATGTTAACAGCAGAAAGTGAAGTTATGGATGAGTGTATGATGTACACCCAGAAGTGGGGTTGGTGGATCACAGAGGCAAAGAAGTCAGGAAATTCAGTGCTGCTCCTTGGGTCCTATTTGCCAGGATGTTTAAGATTGCACTAAATTGCAGTGAGATGCCTGGGCGGAGGGAAGGAGTTTAGTGAGCCTGAACCCACTTGCCTCAAATGAGATTCTGAGTGTGAGGAACATGGCACCATGGGCATCATTGCTCTAATTGTTCAGGTGTCAAAGTCATTTGCAGTGGCTTGTGTGAATGCAGCTTTGTAGGAGCATTTCAGAAATCCATTTTAATCTGTAAACCTCTTTCCTGGTTCTCTGGGACATCGTCTTCCCTCCTTGTTTTTGAAGTTCCTTAATTCTGCCTGTCTTTGTTCCCCAACCTCAGGCAATGTTCAGCCTTTGCATGGTGGAAAGTGGAGCCGATGAGGTGAATTTGCACGGTGTGACCAGTCTTGGCCTGAAGCAGGCTCTGGAGTTTGCCTACACAGGACAGGTATGGCAGCAGGTATAACCTAAGAGGCTTTACATTTTAACTATGTCAAAGCAGAGAGGATTAGCTTGGAGGGAGCATGTGTAGTTATTTTTCTTATTACCCATTTTAGCGTTTAAAGTTTCACATTTACTTAATTTTACAACTACTGTGGTGCCAAGGTAAGTGTTTTAATCTTAGCTCCTCATTCAGGAGTGTACTTTTTATACTATCCCCAAGGGAGTCTGGGTGCTTGCTTGGGTTCTGTCTCTGTCTCTCTCTGTCTCTCTCTGTCTCTCTCTGTCTCTCTCTGTCTCTCTCTGTCTCTCTTTCTCTCTCTCTCTCTCTCTCTCTCTCTCTCTCTCTCTCTCTCTCTCTCTCTCTCAGGTTGGGTAGGACTTGAGTTGGGGATTGAACCTGGGTCCCCTGTGCATAGATTAACTACTTTTGTTCAAACAGACCCTTAAGCAACTGAGCTAAACCATAGGCCCCGCTCATTGCCCCCCTCATTGTCTCTTAAGCTCATTAAGTCATGGCTTTGTTATTTCAAAAGCAAAGCTGAATCAGGGTTGGGGCCGCAGCTCAGTGACACAGCACTTGCCTTGCATACTCTAGGCCCTGGATTTTACTCTCAACATTTCAAAGCAACAAAAACACAATTTGTTTTCATTTTTTTTTATTAGTTTGAATAAGAAATAACAACGAGACAGCTTTAAAACACACCAGTAGGATAGTCGCAACAATCAACACAATGCATATTGTTGTCTTTGTAGTTGTTCAGAGTACAAGGTGTAGACATGATAACTTTTCTAAACTTTATTGGTACAAGTATTTCCTCTCATTGCACCAACAGACAGTATTTGTATACATAGTCCAACATTCCACAATAGTAGTAGGTTACCAGCAGAGCTGGCAATGACAGAAGCTGTTGACCCAAGCCCCCTATAGCTCAGCATACTAATCTGGCCCTTTCATGCCTCATGGTTAAACCTTTCCACTGGGTGTTCAAGTCCAAGCCAAAGCAAGACCTATATAACAAAACATCTAACTTTTATATCTGACAAGGTCAGTCACATCCCTTCAGGATTCACCTTGAAGCCATGTACAGCATTAACAGAACACAATTATTATTTTTTTTAAAAACCTAAGAGCAAAAAAAGTTTAAAGCTTCAAAAAACTGTGCTTGGCATCTTGTCACACTGTTCTCTTGTCTCTCAATTACTATCTAAGGCCCTTAGACTAGAATATGACAGTTGGAAATCTTAATTATTATTATTTTTTTTCTTGTTTAATAACTTTTGTTTATTTATTTATTTTTATGGTCAGCTCAGCCACCAGGGCAGGGCTGGCGCAGCATGTGGTGCCGGGGATTGAACCACAGTCCCTGCAGCCTCCTAAGCTTTCCCAAGCAGGCACTTTAGACCACTGAGCCATCCTGCTGGGCCCCGGAAATCCTAATTATTTAGAGAACTAAAATTGTTACAGGATTAACAAGAATCTCTGGAGGACATCCATTTATGTTTCTAATGTTAATTAAGTTGGTCTAGGTTCAGACTGGATATTTCTTTCTACAGGATATTGTCTTTTAATTTCATTTCATATAACTTGAGTTAATATCTTCTATGATAAAATAACCTCTGCTCCTGACGGATGAACATACTGGTGAAGTTGGCAAGCAGGTCATAGTTCCATGTCCTCATTGGATGGGGGTTATGACAGAAGCAGGATAGAGAACCCAGGGGAGAAGGGGGAGAGGCAGGACAGTCACCTGGCACCACCACTGCAGACTATCACAGAGAACATGGTGTTCGAGTCACAAATATTTACGAGTTCTCTTTTTTTTTTTTTTTTTTTTTTTTTTTTTTATGGGACCAGGGTTCAAACTCACGACCTTGCACTTGCCCAGCAGGCACTTGTGCCTCGGAGCTATCTCCCCAGCCCCCGAGTTCTCTTCTTGAGTTTTCTCTCGAAGCCTGTGAAAAAAGTCTGATTTTGCCCCTGTTTCTTTTCTGGAGTTAGAGTTTCAGATATGTATAATACAATTGAAGCAACTCTGGAGTTAAGATAGCTAAAAAAGAGGAAAACAACCATAGATCATTGGAAGATAAAAAGAGAAAGAGACAACAAATACAGCATCAATTCAGCCAGATTTCATGCCTTGGGATATTAAGATTTACAGATTTTGTTCGCAAACTTACCAAACACTTTTGTAGTAAAATGAGTTGCCAAACACTTTCCTAATGTATTTCCTAAATAACCATTTACAGATATAAAGATATATTATATCTTCATGCATATTTCTCTCTTCATACCTGAATAGTTACATCTTTATTTGCCCACCTCTGAAATGAGATTGACAACTTATAACCCATATTCCTCTCCCATGCAATGGGAATAAGATAGAAACCATTCTTTTTTTGATAAAGCTACTTAAGTAGTTTTTGTTCTTTGCTGCGTGAATACCTAAATAATTTAAGCTTAGAGACTACAGGCTGTAAGGTATATTTAAATTACTCATAAACACATCACAAAATGGCTGTGAAAGTTGATAGAAGAGGCTACCTGACTGCTCATCTATATGATTTTATTATTTGTTAGTGTGAATCATAAAACAAAAAGTATAATTAAACAATATTCAGAGAATTAATTATTAATTAAAATTAAATAAAATATTTCTAAACAATATTCCAAAATTGAAATCAAATCGTGAGTCCAACTTAGAGGCCAGAATGTTGTGTGTCATATGTATGAATCTGTAATCACTTCAGAGTACTCGCATAGCATTTGAATAGGTTAATACAAAGCTATCAACTAAGAAAGTTTTCATGGTAGTAAAGAATTGCTGAGAGTAAAACAAAACATAAATACTGGAATGGAAAATATATGACCAGAACTTCTAACAGTTTGGGGATAGGATATCACACCAAGTTCTAGTATGTTGTGGACACAGACAGTGTCCATGACGCTTACTGGTGGCCAGTGTCACTTGTAGGACTGAGCTGCCATTTCCTTGATATCTACCTTGTAGACCTAGACAGAATCATGATTCATAGAGCGCAGGAGAAGTCCATTTGTAGAGTATGCTGATGGACATATTCTGCCACTGTATACAAATGAATAGTTGAAAGACTGCTTTTGTGTATCTTTTTTTCTCCTGTGTTTAATTGTTTGCCCTGTTTGGTGGGTTCTTCCTTCATGGAGTTTTGGTCATTTTGATCCTTCTCTAAAATATCTTTTAGTAAACTATACAGGGTTGGCTTTGTCATCATGAAATTCTTTAGTTCTTCCTTGTCCTGGAAGTATTTCACTTCTCCATTGAATTTGAAAGAGAATTTTGCAGGGTATATCACTCTGGGTTGGAATTTGTTTACTTGCAAGACTGGAAGTACTTTGCTCTTCTTGGCTTGATGGTTTGTAAAAAGAAATCTGCCATTATTCTAATGGATTTTCCTTTAAATGTGATCTGTTTCTTTTCTCTAGTGCAGTGGTTGTCAACCTTTTTAATGCCGTGACCCTACAATACAATTCCTCATGTTGCGGTGACCCCAAACCAAAAAATAATTTTGCCACAGTTATGATTCGGAATGTAAATACCTGATATGCATTATGTATTTGTTTGACTCTCACTGGGGCCGTGACCCACAGGTTGAGGACTGCTGCTCTAGTGGCTCTTAGTATACTGTTCTTGTGCTGAATTTCTGAGATCTTGATTATTATATGTCTGGCTGTGGTTTTAATTGGGTTGATGTTATTTAGAGTTCTGTATGCTTCGGTTACTTGAATGTCAAATTATTTCCCCATATTTGGGAAGTTTTCTGCTATTCTGCCCATATTCTTTTTATATCATTTGTACAGACTCCTTTCTCATTGATTCCTATTATTCTTACATTATTCTTCTTTGCATCATCTTGCAGATATTGAATGTTTTTCTTGCATCCCCGTTGTTTTTAAAATATCTTTTCGTACATCTTCTCTAGCTGCAATGGTATCCTTAAGGTCTGAAAGTTTATTTTCACTTCCAGTGAAATGTTTTTGCCAGCTTGTGATTGAGGTTTTAAGTTCCTGTATAGCACTTTGAATCTGCTTCATGCTTTCATACATTCTATAATTTTCCTATATTGCTTATTCAAGTATTCCATCATTTTTCTTTTCTCTATTTTTTTTATCAGTGTCTTCTGTAGAAGCATTTAGTGCTTTTTTATTATAGGTACTATTTCTTTTTGAACTTCAGAAATTATTTCTGATCTGATTTTCTCTATACCTTTCTGCAGTTATTTTTTTTTTTTTAACCTCAGCTGCTATTTTCTCAGAGATTTCAGGAGTGTGATTTCCAATTTTATCTATGCTGTTGCTCCTGTATTTGTTCTTGGTGGGCTTGGGACTTGAGAGTGCATTTTGCTGCTTCTCTTTATCATTTTTTATAGCCCTGCATTCTGACCTTTGGTATAGAGCTTTCGTAGAGTTCTTACCTTACCACCAGATTTGGATCTACCAAGTTCAAACTTGTCCAGCTGGGTGTGGCTTGGGTCTGGCTGCTGAGCTCCATTTCTTCCTGCTGCAGCCCTTGGAGGTGAATCTGCTGTGCCACTCTGGCAAGATGTTCTGCTCCTGAATCAGCTGGGTGGATCTTTTTTCTAGACTCTCTGCAGGAAGTTCTGCTATACTTTTCCACACTGGGCCTGTCTGATGGATGAAGTTCCACTCACATGCCAGGCTTTGTTGCTTGGTCCAATGAGTTTCTGATGGGCCCAAGGCAGTCTGACTCACACAGCAGGCCTGGCTGATGGGTTGAATCTATTTTATTTTATTTTATTTAACTCATGTATTTGGTACAGCATCTTGCTATGCAGCTTGCACTTGTAGTGATCCTTCTGTTTTCAGCCTACTAGGGGCAGGGCTGTTGTGGCATGTGGTGCCAGGGATGGAATCCATGTCCCAATACCTGCCTAAGCTGGTGTTGGGTTTCTTTTTAATTTTAAAGAGAATAAAAAATAAAAACTACAGAATTTACATACTACTAATTTCTATTGGTTTATTGAAATGAACATTTACAGCTGATTGTATATCTTGATTGTTTCGTGGTTTTCCTCAAAATTAATGAATCTATCTGTGTGTGTCTCTACCTACCTACCTATCCTGGATCATAAAGGATCTCTGATACATGAACTGAAAATAGCATAAACTCTTGTGGCTTTCAGAAGAGTGAAAAAATTGCTTAGGAAGAGGGCAAGAGTTGGAGTTTGCAGGAAAGCCATGTTGCATTACTCAGCCTCCCACTTGAAAATTTGACCTTGATGAGAAAAAGTAAGGACAACACCTAGAGTTGCATTTCTTCTGTCTGAAGACCAACAACCATTGGTGACTGTGCTGAGCTTACAGTTGTTGAAATTCTGTCCTTACAGGGCAGCAAGAGGAGATGGCATGAGATGGAACATCTTCTAAAAAAAAAAACCAGGCCACATTACCAGGCACCTGAGATGGGAGTTAAATTTAATTTTAAAAACAGTTGCAGGAAGTATGGTGGTCTCATTTGAAAGCACCAAGGTTAGGGAGTCACAGTGACTTAACTGAGGTAGAGGCTGGGGTATTTTTACCCAGTGACCCACCCACCTCCCATGTTCAAGCCTGTTGTCTTTTTTTTTTTTTTTTTCCTAAATTATTAAGTGAAGTTAAGTTGTATTTGTTATTCTTCATTGAGGGAGACACCACAGTGTTGGGAGGTTTGGGACAATGACTATTTCAATAGTTTTCTTACCTGAAAGCTGACTTTTACCCTTGGTTTACAAGGGCTCGGAGTTGCTCTACTTGTGCACTTCCTTTAGAGTCATGCTGCTTCAAATTGTAAGATTAGAGAGTCTTTTTTAGACAACATCCACGTTTAGTTTCTTAAGGATCGAAAGAACTTAACAATACATCTATTTTCCCTCTGAGAGTGGAAAATAGGTGGTTGAAAAGCAGCACTATTGTAGTATACTTGGCAAATGAGAGCAGCTGCTTTCTCTTACTATGGAGTTGAAAAGAATATTAAAAATTTCAGAATATGGAAGGATGAATGAAAGCACCATTTTTCAATAGCTTAATTATTATTTTCTACTGTGAACATTTTTTGATAGATATTATAGTCCTGAGGCATGAAAATACATAGATTGGTAGAAGTACAGTGTTAACGTTGAATTTATCTACCTAAAGATATTTCTCCTGAAAGTTGATTATATGTTTAGTCAGCTGTAGTAAGCATAGCATAAAATGTATTTTAAGGATCTCAACCATCACTGCTGTCATGGAGAGAAGTTAGAAGGGTGGAGTAGGAGTGCTGAATGAATACTGGTAAGTGTAATGATGTATGCATGCTCGTCCTTCACAGAGCTTGAAAGTATAGCCTTGTTAAAATTGCCCCAAAGATTTTGCCCCAGGGAAAGTCAAAGAAAAGGTAGGCATTTCCCCTAACAGTGATGAATCCTCTGAGGAAGCGTGTGCTTGTCCCATCAAGTATTAAGCATCTTTGTACTCACTGGGGACATGCTCTCCATCCGGGTGCATCATACTCTTTGCGTTGCCCATGTGAGAGTCCTTGCACAGCCATGAGCAGTAGCTGCAGGCATAGTAAAACCAGTGTGGGGGGAAAAGGGAGCCAGACTGTCCTTGCTCAGGTAGCTGGGTTGGAAGGAAATGGTGTGACGTAAACACACTTGGCAGAGCTGCATCAGGGAGTGAGAAGTGAATCAAAGGAAATAAACATCACTTACCCTAGTGGGCAGTCACTGACACCATGGCCGTCCTGTTCCTCCATTCCTTGTGTCAGGCCAGTTCAGCATAGAAGTAGAGACATGAGAAATAAGAGGAGAAAACAAATTCTGACAGGGATGTTACCTGGGATAAGGGCTCTCAGTCTAAAGTGGAGAAGAGGTCAGCCACCCAGGAGCAAGTGAACATTGCTGCAACCCAGCCAGACAGTGAGATAAGACAGGCCTTTAATGAAGAGAAAGCCCTATTCAGAAGGTAGAAGAATTTGCAACCTCATGGGCTTTTGAGTAGCTAAGTATGAAAGTGGAAACAAGTGGGACCGGGAAGTGTAGTATGATTTATTATTTAGAACTTTGGATAGGATGAAGTCAAGAAACATGGACACCAAGCTGTGATAAATGCCTTTGCCATGGTGGAGCAAGCTATGAGCCTTCCTCCTACTTTCTGGAGAACTAGCTTCCTTTCCTTTGCCTCAGAGCCTGAGGAAGCTATTTGATAAAAAGAGACATCGTGGGGACTGGGGAAATAGCTCATCAGTCTAAGCACCTGCTTGGCAAGCACACGGCTCTGAGTTTGCTCCCCTGTACCGCATACGGTGCTGCTCCACCCCCAAAACTGGGCATAGTGGTGTGTGATCATGCACACCTGTAATCCAGCACTGGGGAGGCTGAGACAGGAGGATCACTATGAGTCTGAACTGCGTAGTGAGACCCCCAATGTCTTAAAGACGTTGTGCATCAAATCATAGCACCATGTGTACTCTCCTTTAAAGGTTTCCACTTTCAGATGCTATTAACTTTTTAATCTTGAACCAATTATTCAGCATCAGAAGAAGATAAACTCTCTGGTATCTAAGTTTCCTTCCCCCCCTTTTTGTGGGGCCAAATATCTCCAGCCCTTATCTTCTCAGCATCATAGAACAATCCATCTCTTGGGAATACCCATCCTCACCACCCTCCTGTAATCCCGAACATGCTTTTGTACAATCTCCACACTGAACCAGTATGTCATTGTTGCTGAAAGTTTTTTTTTGGGAAATCTAGAAAAACTTGCTAAGTGAGAAGCAAAATTCTCACATATTAAATTTTTTCTTCTGATTTTCATTTGGATCCCTGCTGAATTCATATGACATATGTCTATATTTGTCATATGTATATATATATATATATATATATATATATATATATATATATATATATATCATGGTGTACACTGTAGCATTATGTACTGATTTCAGGAATTCTCCACAACAGAATGCTTTTCTCTGGAGACATGAGTGTCTCCAAGGTACAAAATGATAAGAATCTTAGCAGAACTATTTTCCTGTGGACCATCCTTTTAGGGATAAATATGTCATTTTACATGGAAAGAAAGGTTTATCAGATTTTACTTACAAACAACCTGGTTGAGCTCAATGCCAGTGCATAGAAAAATCTGGAAGCATTTTTTCTCTGAAATGCTTCTCTTGGCAGCAGTGGTAAGACTACCCAGTGGTTTAAATATTTTAACTTCAGAATCTTTTCTTCACCTGCCAGTCCCTATGGAAACTGATGAGTGAAAGGCTCCAGGCCATCTCCAGCTTGAAATGCACTTTCTATGGATGAGTATTTTTAAGTTTATAGAAAATGATCCTTTCCCCCTCATTTTGGTTTCTTTCGTAGTTCCAGAGCATTTCATTTTGTAATTCATAGTATATGGCTGGGATTTTTCCTTTGCCAGGGCAGACAATAGCTCTGTTTTGGAATATTTCTAAACTGAAACCATCATCATTGTGATTCTTCTTGTCCCCTGAACCCCTGAAGTGTTGGCTATGCTCACAGTGATGGAAGTGCTGCCCTTTCCTGTGAGTGCCCCCCAGGTCACCTCTCAGTGGAGGGAGCATGAGCAGCTCATTAATTTTCTTAAAAAGATGCAAGCTAAGTGAGACATTTTTAAAGTACATGAATCTTTTCCTTTTTTTTTTTTGAAAACAAAAGAATGATTGTGTTCTAGTCTCATCCTGTATGCTGGACAGCCCTTATGAAAAGTTTACGTAGGAAAAATTATGTGTAGAAGGGATTCTGAGGCGATCTCCATCTAGTTGGTGCTGTTCATTCTGTTTATCAGGGCTTCCCTTGATAGACCATCTTTACTATTCTGAAATGAGATTTATATATATGTTATATAACTTGTGCATATTATATATTATATTTATATATATAATGTATAAAATTTACATACATGGATTTTTTTTTTTTTTTTTTTTTGAGACAGGGTCTCGCTATGCAGTTCAGACTGGCCTTCAGCTCACTTTGGTAGCCCAGGCTGGTCTCGAACTTGCACTGATCCTCCTGCCTCAGCCTCCTGAGTGCTGGGATTACAGGTGTGCGCCGCCACGCCCAGCTCTGTATGTGGGTTCTTTAAACATTAATAATGCCATGATAATATAGAAGCAAAGGAAAATAAACTTACATTTAAAATTACACACACACACACACACACACACACACACACACACACACACTGAGGCTTTACTTTGCCAACAGGATGTGGTGAAATAGTCACCTGCCCATAACTATATGTAGAAGCCATGAATGTAGACTGCAACAGGTACCTATGACTGTTGCCTGATGTGTAAGGGTTGTGTTGACAGCTCAGGTGCCACACAGGCATTCAGCAGGCTATATGATTTTCTGCATCACTGAACAATTTTTTTTTTTTTTTTTTTTTTTTTGTATTTAGTACAGAGTCTACAGGGTCTTGCTACACAGATAGGACTCATAGTGATCCTGTTTTTCAGCCTCCCAAGTGCTGGGATTACAGGCATGCACCACCACACCCAGTCTCAGTCACAGGATCAGCACACCCCAGGGGCTGGGCTAGCACCGCATGCCAGGGATAGATTCCCAGTCACTGCGCTCTGCCTAAGCAGACCCTTTAATCTGCTGAGCTATCTGCCTGGCCCCACTGAGCAACTCTTCATGTAACTCCTTGCATAATTGCAAACCAAGTAACATAAAAGTCTTCTGCCAGTTTTTCCACCAGCATTTGCAAAAGTTTTCTCTTTCTTTGGAAAACACAGTGTACCTTAACACAGAAGATCCATAAAAACTGGATTTATATAGAAAACAGAATTAAGTCTTAGGTTCTTAAAATTTTTATTAGTGCGTGTTTCTGGCACGTAATGATCACGTGGGTTGTGGAGAGTGGGCGTGCGTGCCTAAGATGTCCTGATTCTTCTTGTTAATCATCCTCTCTTCCTCACTCCTTCCGTCCTTTGGTTGCCTTCACTGTCGCACACGGACTGTTGTCTCGCTATTCTCAGTAAACTGTGATTTACCTCTACAGTTTACTCATATTTCGAATTCCTCATGTATGAGAAATCTTGTGATATTTAACCTGTGTGTCTGATTCATTTTGTTTATTCTTTTTGTATTTTTAGGGAAGGATCTACAGGGTGTTCAGGGTCTTCCTACTAGGTTGGACTCATACTGATCCAACTGTTCGCAGCCTCCCAAGAGCTGGGATTACAGGTGTGCACCACCTCGCCCAGTCTCAATTGCTATATCAGCACATACTGGGGGCAGGTCCAGCACAGCAGACCTGGGGATCGAACCCCCAGCCCCTGTGCCTGCTTGCAGGCTTTAATCTCCATTTTGAGAGTAATGTAATTTTGATTATAGATATCTTCCATCACCTTGATTAGTTTACTAGGTATTTTTTGTGCTATTGTGAATGATAATGTATTACTAATTTCGTACTGAGTGACTTTGTTATTTTACAGAAATGCTATTGTGTTGATTTTGTATCTTGCTACATGTTGAATTTCATTATTGATCCTAGTATTCTTTTGGTCTTGTGTGTAAAGGATCATGTCATGTACAAAATAATGATAATAATTAACATCTTTTTTCCTATACATGTCTTTCTTTGTTTCTTTCATTTTTGTATGATTTCCCTAGCTAATGTTTTGAGTGCTGTATTGAACAGAAGTTGTAATAAATATCTTTATTTTGGTTCTAGTTTTAGGAAGAAAGCTTTCACATATTCTTATTGAATATGATGATACTGGCAGGAGATTTGTTATAAGTAACTTTGATTCCATTGAGATAAGATCCTTCTATACCTATTTTCTTCAGATTTTTGTAATGAAGGGGATATGGATTTTGTTATAGGCTTCTTCACTTATTGAGATTATTAGTGGATTTTTTTTGTCTTGCTCCTGTTTATGCAATGTATTAAATTTATAGATTTGTGTATGTTGAACTATCCTTGCATTCTGTGAATGAAGCCTAGTTGGTCATGACTTTTTTTTTTTTTTTTTTTTTTTTGGTACAGAGTATCAAACTCAGGATCTTGTGCTTACCAGGCAGATGCGTAGGCCACTGAGCTATCTCCCTTGTCCCAATATATGTTTTTGATGATGTGTTGCATTCTCTTTGTCCATATTTTCTTGAGGATTTTTGTTTAAATGTTCAATTAAAGAAATTGTCAGACTCAGGAGATAGCTATGCAGGCTATCTCAAGGACCTCTATTCAATCTCTAGAACCACATGCTGTGCCAGTCCTAGAATCCTGGGTGCACCATGCAAGCCCTGAAACCAGGTATGGTGGCACACATCTGTAATCCAAGCACTAGGGAGGCTGAGACAAGTGTATGAGGCCATGCTGCATAGTGAGACCCTGTACCCAATTTTTAAAAAGATTAAAGACATAAAAAGATTGTTTATTCTCTTTTTGTGTGGTTCTTGTTTGTTTTTTGGAATCAAGATAATGCTAGATTCCAAGAATGATGCAGGGAGTACACCTCTTTCAATTTCATTAATGAGTTTGAGGATCATCAGTGTTCTTTCCTGAAGTTTTTGTAGAATTCAGTGGTAAATTCACAGGGTCCTGGGAATTTTTGTTAGGTTTTTAATTATTGCTTTTAATTTTATTTCCTATTTCTGAATTATTTGGGGTTTTTATATCTTCCTGGTTCCATTTTGGTAATTGATATTTATCTAAGAATCTATATTGACTTCTTCTGGATTCTACAATTTAGTGGAGTATAGGTTTGTAACGTATTTACTAATTAAATCTTCTGGATTTTGGTTGTGTCTGTTGCAGTTTCACATTTTAGTTTCTAAATTAATTGATTTTGGTCTTTCCTTTTATTGGCAAGATTTTGCTCAGGGATTGCCAATTTTCTTCATTCTGTTGAACTAGCCCTTTCATTTGTTGAATCCTTATATTATTTCTTTAGTCTTAATTTCATTAATTTCTACTCTGAGCTTTATCTTCCTTGTATGAGCTTTAGATTTGGATTGTTCTTGCTTTCCTAGGACTTGAGGCCCTCACTGGGCTATTTGAGCTCTCTCTAATTTTTATTACGAGCATTCACAGCTGTGGACATCTTTAAGACTGTGCTCATGGTGACTTCTAGATTCTGGTGTATTGCATCACCACTTGATTCTAGGAACTAGTTTCTTCCTTGAAATTTAATTTAATTTCCATGTGCTTGCATAATTTCTGCGGTTTCTTTTGCCATTAATTTCCAGTTCATTGTACTATCTGATCTGGTAATACACATGGGATGATTTGAATTCTTTCATATTTAGTTAAATGTACTTAATGGACTAGTATGTGGTGTATTTTTGAGAAGTTCCATGTTCTGTTGAAAAGGATATGTATTATATTGTTGGGTGGCACATAGTATAGATTCTTACTAAGCCCATTTGCTGAAAGGTTTGGTGCAACTCTAGTATGTCTTGGTTGATCTTATCTAGTTGCTCTACTGGTGACAGAATATTGAGATTCTCTTTTATTTTGTATTGATGTTTAATGTTTTCTGTCCAGGAATGTTCATTTTATGAAGTTGGGTGTGCCAGTGTTCACAGTATATGTTTACAATTGTTATGTTTTTCTATTGAATTTTTCCCTTAATCAATGTATAGTAACCTTCCTTCCTTCTTCTGTTCATTTTTGGGCTGAAATCCACTTTGTCTGAAAGTGGGTATCTATTCCTTCTTGGTTTTGAGCAATATTTCATTCCATTGCATGGAGTATTATTTTCCATCCTTTGATTTATAGTCTGTGAATATCTTTTTAGATTTAATGTGTTTCTTATATGAAGGATACTTTTGATTTATTTTCAATCCATTCTGCTAACCTGTGCCTTTTGATTGAGGAACTGAAAGTAGTTGCATTGATAGGGTACTGATTAATTCTGCAATAGTGTTTGTTTTCTGCTGCTGGTCCCCTCTTTCCCCTTCTGCTTAACTATTCCTCCTGTTTGGTATATTCATTTTATTAGACTTCTCAACATTGTTGCCTTCCTTATCTTTCTAGAAAATCTTTGAGACTTTTATATATATAATTTAGTACAGGGTCTACAGGGTCTCACTACACAGATCACACTTGTAGTGGTCATTTTTGTGTTCAGCCACCCAAGCACTGGGATTACAGGTGCACACCATACCCAGTCTTAATTGCCATCTCAGCACACCCCAGGGGCAGGGCCAACATGGCAGGCTGGAGATCGAATCCCATCCCCTGCATTTGCCTAAAGCAGGCTCTTTAATCCGCTGAGCTATCTGGCTGGCCCTTCTCTGAGACTTTTGTAGAGTGCTGATTTGGGTGGTTATACATTTCTTTGTCATGGAATAACTTATTTCTTCATCAACTTTGAAAGATTATTTTGCAGGGTCTGTGTTTGAATTTGTTTTCTTTTCTTTTTTTTTTTTAATGTATTTGGTACAGGGTCTCATTGCACAGCTCAGATTCATAGTGGTCCTCCATTTCAGCCTCCCCAGTGCTGGGAGAATGAGCATGTGCCACCACACCTGCTCTTGGTGGCCAGCTCAGTGTACCTAGGGTGGGGGGCAGGGCTGGCCTGGCATGTGGTCTACTGGAAATGGAAATTAATTTGTTTTCTTCTAGTATTCTTATCAGCTTGCAAACAGTTGTCAGAGATTCATCTTTTTTTTTTTTGTTCTCTTCAGTAAATCATTATCTTCCTTAATTCCAGGTGCAGGAGAGCCTGCGCTTCAGGCATCTTACTTTCCTGCTATCATATCTCACTGTTTCGGATTTTGGTCTTCTTTTTGTGTGCGTGTGTTTTAGAGAAGGGAATACAGGTTGTTCAAGGTCTGACTACTAGCCTGGACTCGTAATGATCCACCTGTTTACTGCCTCCCAAGAGCTGAGATTACAGGTGCATACCACAATGCCCAGTCTCAATTGCTGTCTCAGGGTGCCCCAGGAGTGGGGCTAGCATGGCAGGCCAGGAATTGAACACCTGTCCCCCGGGTTTTGATCTTTATTTGAAAGTTTCTCACTAACAGGAATATATGGTGGGATCTTTCAGGGTGCATTTAGGGTGGCGTCATTCTTTGCATGGTGATTGCCCTATCATCTGGTGTCCTTGGCCACTTGCCCAGTGAATGCCATGTGGACCATCCTTCCAAAATGACGAAAGGATCCATGTAAGTTTGCAAGTTACCCCTTAGAAAGTAGTGCTGACTCCTTGGAGAAACACTGAACAGGCATTCTGAACTTTATATATAGATCATGTCTCTGTGTTAAATAATCTCTTTACGAACCTTTACTTTTTATGTAGTGTTCTATAAAACATGCTTTTGATACTTTTGAAAGCAGCATCAAAGACATCATTGAAAGCTCCTGTTAACATCTGTAGGAAGTTTTCTGTTGGACTTCAGTCCGGAGAAGCAAGAATTGTTGCTAATGTTTTTATCACTCAATCTTTTTTTTCTGACACAGAGTCTTGCTGTGCAGTTCAGACTCCTAGTGATCCTCCTGCCACAGCCTCCCCAGTGCTAGGATTACAGGCCCACGCCATTACACCCAATTTCAATGGCTGGCTTGGCTGGGGTGGCACGACAATGCAGTACTGGAGCTAGAACCCTGGTCCTTGTGCTTGCCAGGCAGGTGCTTAGACCACTGAGCTATCTACTTACTGAGCCCTTTGTCATTCAGTCTTATTTTAGGTTATATTTTTTCTTTAGCCTTGTGGCCCTCATAATGGCTATGAAAGTGGAGATTACATTCACATTCACACAGCACTTCTGTCGTCTTTTGACTTCATCTCCTTTTGATTTCTGTTTTCTTTTACTGAGTTACTTAGTTGTGCCGTCTCAGAGCGCCCCTTTTGCTATAGATATTAATGAGTGGTGCTGCCCCCTGTTGGTTCTACCTATGAAAATTTCAAATGTGTTCCATAAATAAAACATTCAACTTATCTCATAAAAATTTTCTATCTTTATCTCAGCATGAAAAATAAGCATACCCATTCTGAAAGAAATCGTTTTTGTTTTTGAAAATGGAGAAAACCAAACACTTGCATAACTAAGAAAAAGGTGAAAAGTAGTTTTACTCAAATTCTTGTTCATTTATGCATTATGCCATCTTTCTGCTTTCTTCTGGATTTTAGACAAGGTCATCAAATTTTACAAAGTTTTTGTTTTAAAGTAGTTTATTTGTTTTTCTGAAATTAGATAAAAATGTGCTTACCTGTAGATACAAACCATAAAATAATTCTGCTTTCTTATAAATTAGCTTGTTGTTCCATGTGGACTATTTTTAAATAATGAAGATATCTAGAATTAGTTGATCAGAGGAGCGCACAGGCTTAAGGAAGTGGACTGCTGAGAGTTTTACAGGAAGTGAATGAGGGCTAACGAGCTTCTGTATGTGGGATTCGTGAGCCCTCTGCTGGAAGCATTTAGTATTTGTGTAAGATAGGAGTTTTACAATTTTAAGTGAAAAGATTTTAACAATTAAGCTGATATCAAATATATACACTCTTGTGATTGATATCCAAATGAACAGTTGGCCAGATAGAACTTTTATAAAATTTAGATGAAATCAGCTATTCCATTGGAATATAATAATGGTGGGAACATTCAAGTGAAATAATTTGAATAGATTATAGAATATGCTGTCAATCTGTGAATATTTTATTTTGTATGCTTCATAAAGATATCTTTTATATTATCAAAGTGACATTAGTTTAGCAAATATTTAAGGAGTAGCTACTAGGTTTTAAGGACTTATTTGATATTAAGGTGTATCCATGGAGAAAAAATGCATATTGGATAGTTTTCCAGAGTGGTTCAAACTGTGATTAGAAGTGTAAGATCAATACACCATTGTATTTTTTAAGAAGTTGGGAGGCTGGGGAGATGGCTCAGTGGCATAAGTGCCTGCCTAGCAAGCACAGGGTCCTGAGTTCAGTCACTGGTACAAAATAAAATAAGATAAAATAAAATAAAATGAAATGAAATTGGCATCAGGGATCTGAGTTGTTTATATGTTGAACATAGAGAAATACTTGTGTGTGTTCCATATTCCAAAAGTTCCACAATTTTAGATGGGAGAATAAATAATTGATTTGTATTACTTTATAGCAGTGGTTCTCAACCTGTAGGTTGTGACCCCTGTGGGAACTGAATGAATACATAATGCATGTCAGGTATTTACATTCTGACTCATAACTGTATCAAAATTACAGTTTTGAAGTAGCCACCAAAATTATTTTTTGGTTTGTGGTCACCACAACATGAACTGTATTGTGGTGTCATAGCATGAGAAAGGTTGAGAACCACTGCTTTATAGTGTGCATGAAAAATAAGTGGTCAATCTATAGCGTCCACTGCATAGAAAAATAGCTATTTGTTTTAGGGTAATTGGATAATAGAGCTCCTGAAAAACTGACGCTAGCTGTTCATCTCCATACTGGTATGTATCCCTCAGGGTAGAGAGGAGATACAGCCCAGAGTGCAAGCCAGGAGGGAGTGGAGCCTGGCTAAGGCCTGGGGCACTTTCTGAGAACTACTGGTTAGTATAACTAGCAGGCATCAATTCTTGCTGAATGTTGTTGACAAAGTCAGTGTTTTCATTTCAGATCTCTGATCCTAAATCTCAGAAGAGCACTTATCCTTGCCAGGCCTTGCTAATCTGTTTTTGTAGGAAGTTTGCTTCTTCTTGAGTTTTTCACTCCTTCTCTTTTCCCCATAGCTGCTCCTTAATGCCCTAGCTGTGATGCACACATGAGAAGGAGAACTTGCCTTCTGTTGAGAAAATAGAAGCAGACAGCATGATCTGCATTTCTCTGTCATCAGTCCTTGCTCTTCCCTGTTTCGGTGAACTTCTTCTGTGTGCCGCTGTCTTTAACGGTGGAGGATGTGCCTCTGAATGGTCAGAGCTCTGCCTCCCTGGTGAAGCTCTGAATTCGCTCCCTCTCATCCTCTTGGACTGCTGCCCACTGAAGCTCACTTCTCTCTGCTGTGTCATTCATTCCCACAGCATATAAACATGCTGTGTTGCTTGTCTTTTTTATATTTATTTATTTATTTATTTATTCATTCTTTCTTTCATTCATTCATTCATTTATTTGTAGTGCCAATGATCAAACTAAGGACCTGTGCTTGCCAGGCAAGCACTTATTCCATTGAACTATCTCCCCAGGTGTTGTTTATCTTAAAAACAAAACAAAACAACTTTTTTGTTCTTATGTAAAACATTTCTTGGGGCTGGGGTTATAGGTTAGTGGTGGAGCACTTGCCTCATTTGTGCAAGGCCCTAGGTTTAATCCATAGCAACACCAAAAAGAAAAGTAAATCCCTTTTGTTGTTGTTCTGTTCCTCTTTAGCTACCATTCATTTCTCTGTGTCTTTCACAGTGGAACTTAAGAAAAGTGTTCCACGTACTTATTTATCCTCATTTCCTCCTCTTTCTCTTGTCCATCTGCTCCTCTGATCTAGAAATTTCCATCTTTAGTGTTCCAGTGAAACTGTTCTTTTTTATTTTATTTATTTATTTATTTATTTATTTATTTATTTATTTTTATCAATGATAGGTTAATGTAGGATCCCCTGTGAGAACAAATGCTCACTTGTGTTGCTGTGGGGAGTCAATGCGTGCACAGGGCAGGTGGGCCCTCTGTTCCTGCCTGAGCTGTGCTGCAAACCCAAAACTGCTCTGAAAATGGAGTATATTGATTAAAATTAAAAACACAGGTAAACAATATTTAAGCAATGCATATTTCATAGACTGTACAAAAACACATGGAACAAACTTAAGCAGAGGTTTCTGGATGCAAAGATTTATAATTTATCCATTGGATTCTTATATTTCTGCCCATTTGATAACTACATGGGTTACAAATAGATAGCAAAGACTAAGAAAACAGAACTCTGACTCCCCTCTCCTAAATCAGCTGTGACATTCACTTTACTGTGGTAAATTAAGGCCCTCTGTCTGACCAGTTAACTGTGGCAGCAACGAAATATATTCATTTGGGTCATCACGTGGTTCATCTGGTTCTTGGCTCAGAGAGGTGACCAGGACACTCAGCTTAGAAAAGACCTAAGGATGAAATAAATTCCCTTCCATTCAATTCCCTCATCTACCATATTATCATCTTTATTTTTAAGGGCATAAGGTAGGAAAGGGGATAAGAGGGACAGATAACATAGGTGAAATGCCAGTGTAATTTAACTTTTTATAGAGTAGACAGTGTGTAAATCCTACAAGCAAAATAAAAGTTGGGGCCATTGTGAAGTACATTTTTAAAAATGAAATGAACAACAGCAGAGCAGCAATAGTAGCTCCATTTTTTTTTTTTTTTTTAACACTATTAAACAAACCAGGGCCGGGGATGTAGCTCAGTGGCGCAGCGCCTGCCTAGCAAGCGCAAGGCCCAGAGTTCGATTCTTGGTACCAAAAAACAAAATAGTAAAAAGACCAAAAAGACCTATTAAACAAACCAGGCATTGTTCTAATTTAAATGGGCTATCTCAGTACATAAATGCTATGAAGACAGGGAGCAGTCATCTGTTTGTAAGACAGTGCTGAACACAGATACGCCAATGACTTACTCAGGTTCCTCCAGCAGAATCTAGAGCTACACTTTCTTGGCCACTCCTATAAGGCAAATGCAGAAAATCTTTACATGAATATTAAATTATATATTAATGATATGTGTTTTATATGAAGCTTTATTTCAGTGAAATTAGATATGATAGACACAGTGTCCTTTAATATCCTGGGCCCACTACTATCTTGGCATTAATTTCACCACAACCTAGTATGCCCATTTGGCCTGTTCTTTCTCTACTCCTGCATCTAGCAGTGACACGGTCACATAAACCCTGCAAATGAACACCAGCATCAGCCCTGTTTTTTCTTTCTTTTTTTTTTTTTTTTTTTTTTTTTGCAGGACAGGGGTTCAAACTCATGACCTTGCACTTGCCAGGCAGGCACTTGTGCCACGGAGCTATCTCCCCAGCCCTATGTTTTTTCTTTCTGAGAGTTTCTGTCTTTTGATAATGCTATTTTAGTTCATGTGTCCTCTTTGGTCATGCACGTATTGTGAAAAGACTTGCTTCACTGTGGACAAGCCCAGCTTCATTAATAAAGCTTGGCGGAATGGAATATACTATCTTCATCACACTTGAAAGAGCACTGGTTGTGAAAGTAAGCTTGAATAATTAATATGGCTTTCTTTTAACCTGTAATGACCTTCATGTTTCATTATATTTTAATTCCTGAAACTGCTTCCCTCTCTTAAGAGTTAGAAGCTATCAAAATTGTGCTCTGGTTTTTCAAATAATTAGCCACATTTTGAGGTAATGTAAGTATGTCTAACTTATCTCTATATTTTGTTAAATTATATATTTTATTAATTTAAGCATAATGAGAAAAACTAACTGGCAGGACTATGAATCTCAGAGCTTTGAAATGCTGAATCATATTAATGAAGACCAAAGCCAAAAAAAAAAAAAGGAGCTTGTTCATAGGATAGGAAGTGATGGAAGCTTTTTTTTCATCTGAACCATTTGACAAGCTTCTTCAGCCAAATAAGTTATCACCACCAAATAGTTCCATGTCCACAATAGCATCCTCTGCCCACTATAATCTTGGCATTTTTTCTACCACAACTTAATGGTTGCATTTTTTCTACCACAACTTAATGGTTCTGTCTGGATCACTTCTCTTCCAACTCGGGTACCTAGCTCAAGTATTTCATCCATCATTCTCATGTTCTAAAATGGTAAGACTACACGTGCATCTTTTCTTATGGCCCGTGCCAATCTTTTGAGGTAGATATCTGTAGTGATGAGAGCTCTTGGGCATATGGAATTTTAATTTTCCCAAGCTCCTCTTGACAGCAACATAGGAGGCAAGATATGAAGTCAGTAGGCCCTAAGCCACACGCTTAGTTCACCAGAAAATGGTGGCAGGTTAGAATTCTGGGAAAGGAATCCCAGCTGGCGCCAACCGTGAGCAATGTCCCTCTATGGTTTGTATAGGAAGTGGAGCTAGAGTTGGATCTTGAATAACGAGTAGGATTTTCACACTCCACAGTAGAGATGGAAGGAGCTGGGGATGCAAGATGAGTTGAAAAGGCATAGCCTTTACATGGAGAACAGGGAGCTCTGGGCTTTTTCCAAGGGACCAGGAGGTCTCTGAGTTGGCAGTAAGCTTTTCAAAGCAGGTTGCAGCCACATCCTGAGAGTGTCTTTGTACAAAGACAGAATATTGAATTACCTAATGTTTATGAACAGACATTTTTTTTAGTTTTTTTTTTTAAATTTTAATTTTAATGAGAATTTATAAATTAAAACAATACAGAATTTCAAAACAAGATCATAGGAATTGAACAATGGTTATTATATTTCATATTTTCTTCAAAGTAGTTATTCATATGACCAGATATAAGCATGTAAAATTGGTCAAAAAATTAAGCATTGGGGAAAGGGCCTAGGAAAAATTAAGCATTAACTATTCCTTACAACAAACCAATAGAAATTAGCACTATAATGATCTATCTATCTATCTATTTATCTATATTTTACCTCCCCCTTCTTTCTTTTGCTAGGAGTTTCTTTCCCTTTCAATGTATCATTGTATCTCTTGGATTTTACTTTCAATCAAATTGTATTTATTTTAATGTTTAGGTCTCTGACCATTTTGTATTTAGTTTAGTGCATAGTGATAGATATGTGTCTAGAATTAATCTTATGCTTGATATTAACTAGTTTTCCCAACTGTAGTAAAGAGGATATCTGGGCTCCAGTGAAGTGGTTTGGCTCCTTTGTTAAAGAGAGTATCTTCTCTTGTTGTTCTCCTCTTTCTCCACCTCTTTTGTTTTTTAATTCAAAATATTTATTTATTTATTTTAAATTTAACAATGGTTGCATTACATATTTTCATCATTGGATCAGTTCAGATTAATAGATATAGGTATATAAGATTGATCAAACAATTATGAACAGACCTCTAATCAGTATTGCTCAAATAAAATTCTTCAACAGAAATACTTACTATGTACATTTCTCAACATATTAGAGAAGCTTACAAAGTACAGTTCATTGTTTTCATTGCCTTTATTTGAGTGGTTTTTGTCTTAAAAATAAACTTAAGGTATCAATTATAAAGGTGCAGTACATGAATTTAGAAAATCCTTTTGCTTTGAACAAGCGCCACCTTGTGGAAAGTCTTTAAGGTTTTGAGATAAAAATCTGTATCAAGGGCACTTTCTAGATCTTACGTTTCATATTGCATCTTATGTTTTATGTTCCATCTATTAAATTTCTTTCATAGAAAACTTAATGCATAAGGCTTTATATGTCTTTAGTAACTTTTTTTGTCTATCAGTCCTTTGTTGTACTGGGCTGGAGAGAAGATTCAGTACATTTATGCTCAGAAAGGGTGTTGGGACCCTATGGCAAGGCCAAGCAACGGGAGCATGACTTAGGCACCAGACACACTGAGCGAGCACACTTGGCCGTGATCAGGAAGCATTTCACTGTCGCAGAAAGAAGCAAAGACATGCTAAGGTACATAGTCAGATGTGCTCCTTCCCGCAGAGGCCAAAGGTCTTATCTCCTATGGGCAGAAAGAGTGGTTTATTTTCTGGTTACTACATGTGAAACCTCAGATGGTTTTTTTAATTTAGTAACACACAGGTGCACACACCCAGGCAGAGGTTTTGTTTTGTTTTGTTTTTTAAAGTAAGTAACATATCAACTTAGTTTAGAATTGATTGATACCTTCTGGAACCACCTCTTTTGGGGTCAGGGAGAAAACTGTTATTATTTTTTAAATCACCATGGAGATTAGGATCATCTTCTACTCAAGTGATTCTGGCCCCCAGTCAATGGCATGCCTACAGAAGGATGCAGCGCTGCCTCTTGGCGACACAATAGGCTCGCTGGCTTCCCCTTACTTGGCCTGCTTGGTATGATTCCCCCTCACCCTTGCTTAGTGAAGTCTTTAGTAAAGGAAGAAGAAGCAGTAAGAAAAACTGGGGCTGAGGAGATAGCTTGGTGGTCTAAGCACCTGCCTGGCAAAGCGCAAGGACCCAGGTTCGATCCCTGATACCACATGCTGTGCCAGACCCCAAATCCTACTGGGGAGCACTAGGAGTCTGGCTTGTGTAGCAAGACCCTGTATCAAATTAACTAATTTTTAAAAATAGGAATTAACTACCCCTCAAGTCTTGTGGATAAAAAAGAAACTATCTTGTGCTTGGACTGAAAAGTTGTGCCCCTGAGGTGCCATTGTGACTAGAAGATAGTGGGTACTGGAAACAAAATGCTGACTGGAACAGCATGGGCATGACTGGTTCCAACGTGCAGTCCTATAGTCACGAGCAGGGTGACAGCTGAGCGGTGCAGAGGTGTGGAAGCAGGAAAGCATGTCTTTGGGGTTGCACTCTGCCTATTTACTTCTGGGACAGCTGCAGCATCTGTGACTTTATCCATAGTCTCCGCCCCAAGGGGCTGCATGGGGTTTGATGAGCTTTATATTCTTTTCTAAGTCCTAGGCCTAAGAATACCCGTTGGCAGGCTCAGTTCCATGGTGGCTTCTTCAGAAAGACTTCAGGTGTTTGACTGAGCGTGTAGGTGTGAGGGCTGCAGTCAGGACCTGTTCCCCTCCTCGGTCTCCCGTGCAGCTTATTCCCTCTGGAAGGACAGGGTCTGGCAACAGTGACCTACAGGCTCAAGGAAGGCAGCCGATCTTGTGGGCTGCACTCGAAGTGGGGGGCCTCAGAGAGGGGCCTGGGGTTGTCAACCTTTGCCTCCTCACGTTGGCTGCTGCCCATAGTGTCACACACCAAGGCTCCACGTCCTCACCACTGGCAGCCACGCCTGGTCAGTGGCATCTAGCAGTGTCCAGGTGGTCTGGGTTGCTTGGTGTGTCTCTCCTTGCCTGCCTCCCTGCCTGCCTCTTCCTTCCTTCCTTCCTTCCTTCCTTCCTTCCTTCCTTCCTTCCTTCCTTTCTTCCTTCCTTCCTTCCTTCCTACTTTTTTTATCTGTCTGTCTGTCTGTCTGTCTGTCTGTCTGTCTGTCTGTCTCTCCTTTTTTTTGAGATAGGATTTTGCTTATGCACTGTCCAGACTGGCCTGAACCACCACCCTAGGTTGGCCTGGAATGCATGGTGACCCTTCTGCCTCTGACTCCCAGGGGCTGGGATTGCAGGTGTGGCCCCCATGCCCGGCTCTGGGCTCTGCATTGCTCTTTTCTGCACTGAGGTGGAGCAGATTCATAGCTAGCACTGTGCTGCACCAGCTGGCTGCACTCTGCCTCCCCATGGCCTGCTGGGGTCGTATTAGCATACCGCGGGCCTTGAAGAGTTTCTCTACGTTCCAGGTGCCCTGGCCATGCTAGATGAGCTCCAGATGTAGCTGCCATTGCTGGGAGCTGGGGATTCCATGTTCTCTGGGACTCACTACTATTCGGGTTGTAGCCCCCTACCTGCTGTGCTTTCTCCCTCCTCAAATATTTTTTATTTAAAAGCTACTTATACTTTCAAAAATCTAATTTATTTCATGACTTACAAATTTAAACTTGTGATAATTGATAATATGCCATTTTGCTATATTGTATGACAAAAATAAAAAGAATCCCAAATAGATAACTATAATATAAAAATGGGAAATGTGTCCCTTTTTGTATCTGACATTAAATCACATCTGTGGCTGGGCGTGGTGGCTCACGCCTGTAATCCCAGCACTCGGGAGGCTGAGGCAGGAGGATCGGTGCGAGTTCGAGACCAGCCTGGGCTACAAAAGTGAGCTCAGGACCAGCCTCAACTGCATAGCGAGACCCTGTCTCAAAAAAGACAAAAAAAAAAAAAAAAAAAAATCACATCTGAGTATCGTTGCATGAGAATGTGTGCTTACACTGGATTATGTTCCTGTGTGCGCATGTATGTAGTAGAGTGCACTTAGTTGGCTGGATGTAACACATTCACAACAGGGCTGTTGTTTGTATGTGCCGCCCCTGCCAGGTGGCCTAGAAAGCCGGTGCTGTAAGCATGCCTGTCCCTGTGGATGGCTTTTTATTTTATTAGTAAAAAGGCCCACAAAAGTGATCAAATCCATGGGTACCACCATAGTTTCCAGCCCCCCAAGGGGCTTACTATGCAGTTCACCTGGGCTTGAACTCACGTTGTAGCCCAGGCTGGTCTCAAACTCCCAATGACCATCCTGCCTCAGCCTCTGCTGGGATTGCAGGGGTGCATCGCCATGCTCGGCCGTATGTCTTGCATTTTCTTGATCTTTGTCTTGACTGCTACTTGTGCCTCTGAAGTAAGCTCTTTCAGACTGAGGAGATAGCGGTTATGTCAAGCCACTTACATACGCTCCTACTCCAAGCTGCTGTCAGCCATCCGGGGCTATGCCTCCCTTCCTGCAGGCAGTCCTCATTCAACCACCTAAATCTTGAGGAGATTGAACCTTTATCTCTACTCCATCTCAAGTGCAGATTCCCTGAGAATATAGATTAGAAAAACCAGGCACTAAAGAGCAAGAGCTGAATTCAAAAAACTACTGTGAGAGGGGTCTGCAAACACTGATTCTGTTTCCATGAGAACCAGCTGTTCTGGTTGAGTTTCTTTTGGCAAACGGGTTTTGTGTGCTAAAGTGTTTTTTTAGTGAGAAAAAAATAAACTTACAATGAAGACAGAAAGAAACTATGGAGCAAAAATAAGAAAGACAAAACTCAATATGGCTTTCCTGCATGAAAGCTTCTCGCAGTGAGCCTGTTGGATGTGTTACACATGCTCTGGAATATTCATTTCGTCTCTCTATGATATTTTTCTTTGTGTTTGGCATTACCAAGCCTTAGAGGTTATCATGAATGCCAGTTGTGTGAAAGGAACACAACTGGCAGGATTTAAAGGCTCAGCCTAACCTTTCTAATTCACGTATTCCCTATTCTTCGCCTTAGGGCATGCCTCTTCTGCAAGACTGTTCGACATCCTTGCTCCTCTGGTGGGAGCTGTATTCATTTCTTGCATGTCACTCAAAGCCTCCCTCCTGGAGGAGCTAGAGGGATACCAGCTTCTCCTTCTGACTAGATGGAAAAGAGCTATAAAGAACTTTCAGAGTAAGATGTGTGTTAGTATTTTTGCCAACTGTGCTTAACTTAATTTCTTTAGCTCAATTTATAATTCTCTTTTCCTGCCTTCTTCATTTATATTAGAGGAATAAAATTTATTCTGAATTGAGCACTTATGCAGAGATCGATTAATTATGAGAACTTTTAAACAAACCTACCACAGAGTGATAGCTGGGTGTCAGGCATTGTTCTAAGAAGTCCTGGGGACTTGAGACACTGTATCACTGCTCTCCTGGAGCTTAGATCCTAGTGAGTAGAGAAGCCAAAAATAAATGCGTAACCCGCCCAGAGGGGCTAGGTGCTATGACACCAAGTTAGGATAGAAAGCACAGAAGGCATTGGGGAATACAGCAGAGAAGTCTAACCATGAGGTATAAAAAGGAAATGCATTTTTATATGCTAAGTTGTAAAAGGCTCAAGTCAACAGCTTCCAATAATGGCAGATGAGCTGATAGTCCATTATTGTTATGGACTATTGGATTACATATACAGCTCTCTCTTTATGCAATGAAAAGAAAGATCTGTACTAATGATGTTTAGACAAGAAATCATGTCTGCATCTTATACTTTGAACAACTCTGATGAAGACAACATTATGTAATGTATTAACTATTGTAAAAACAATAATAATAAATTTTTAAAAAGGCATTAGGGAGCACGAGTCCTCCCATGGGATGGCCGGTAAAGCTTACTCAGGGAAGGTTACAGCTGCACAGAATTCTAAAAGATGTGAGAGGGAATCGTGCTGACAGTTTGAGGAAGTGCAATCAGGTAGAAAAATCCAGTTGGATTCCTAGTACTTTTAAAAGGTAGTGCAAAGGTGCAAAGGAGAAAGTAGTGCTGGTAGTTAGGAGGTTTCTATAGTGCATCTGTGGAAATGAATTGGCTTGGACTAGAGTGATAAGAAAGAAGTCGTGAGCACCCATTGGATCCTGGAGCCATTTTGAAGATCAGAGTCAACAGGAGTGATGTGATGACACAGGAGAGTCAAGAGTGGCTTGGAGGTTCTGGCCTAGATAATTAGTAGTTGTGTTTGCTGAAGTGGATGAATTGGGCTAGGATCAGGGCTCTGGAAAGGATTGGGGGTTCAGTTTGAGCTGCCTTCTGGACATCCCAGCAGCTGTAGGGGGGCAGTTGACCATAAGAGTCTGAAGGTGAACAGGTGAGATTGGGGCAAAAGAATCAAGGGTCATTGCTATACCAATGGGGTTAAAGCCATGCGATCAGAGAGGACAGGAGGTCTGAGAGCTGAGCTCTGGTCATCTCCAAAGCAGGTGGAGAGGAATGGCTTGGGAAGCAGAAGAAAGCCAGGAAGACATGATGTCCCCCAAGCAAGAGAAGTAATTGATCTAAAAAGGGACACAATCTCCTTTGCTAACTACTTTGGCTAGAGTAAAATGACACTAATGCATAACCATTGGATTTGAACACAAAAACTAAAAATGAGGTCAGCCTTAATGAGGTCATTTTTAGTGGAACAGTGGAAGGAAGATATAAAAATAATGGAGTTCAGAGAAAGCAGAGCTAAGGAAATGGCCGTTGTTCAGCAGATATAGAGCAACTTCCCAGAGGAGTTTTGTAATAAAAGAAGAGAGAGGAATGTGCAGGCCTAGAGCTGTGACAGTGACTGTTTCAGAGCTTTCAGTGACACAATCAGCATGCCATAGTACAGGTGCCATGGTTCGCCACCACTGGCCTAGAGGTGGCTGTGGAGTGAAAGGAGGGCATTTCTGTTTCTCCAGCTAAAAGCGGCGCCGACACACAGCACGTGTGTGCTGAGGGGAGCTGCTAACCAGCAGAAAGGAAAGATGTAGGTGCAGGAACGAGGCTGTGGGCAGAGGCTTGAAATCAGTGCACGTGGAGAATTGGGGAGGCAAGAGGTGCTGCTAAGATGCAGGTTGGGTGGGGAGGGCGGCAGAAGACTTGGGGCTGGAGGCGGGCGATGAGTGATATCCCAGAGCAGAAGCATGGGTTGATGGTGACAGCGGTGCTCCTGCCACCTGCTCTAGTGTCCATGGCTCAGAGAAGTCTGATTCCTTTCCCAAAGATATCTATTAACAGTGCTGTTTCTATAGCCTACTAACAAGAAAAATTCTGAAATACTCTTTGAAAACTGAAGCTTAGTTCCTTTGTGTTTTGCAAGACACACACACACACACACACACACACACACACACACACAAAACTGAATTATAAGAGGGGTTTATTGTTCTTTAAAAGTGTTGTAGTTTGGGGGCCAGGGAGATGGCTCAGTAGAAGAAGCGCTTGCCTGGCAAGCGTAAGGGCCTGAGTTCAATCCCTGGTTCCATAAAAAAAAAAAAAAAAGTGTTCTAGTTCTGCTGCAAAAATTGAGTGCTTAAGTACAGAATTTCAAACACAGGAATTGAATGTTGGTCCATGAAGTAAAGAGAGAACTCAGCTGTTAGGGTGAAGGCTATACTCTATAAATAATCAGAAAAGATTGGCTGGCTTCCACAGTAAGGACAGCATTGACTCAGCACAGAATATGGTGTACTTATGCATGAAGCAGTACTGTGTTACTTGTTTGATGGAGCTGATGGTTTTCTTTTTGTAAAAATAAAACAGATTTTGTTGGAGCCAGGTGTGATCCAGGACGTGCTGGCAGCTGGCAGCCACCTGCAGCTGTTGGAGCTTCTCAGTTTGTGTTCCCACTATCTGATCCAGGTATGTGAGCTTGCATTCTGCTACTCTGATCTTCTCATCCCTTCCCCTGCGGTCCCAAACTGTCCCCACCAAATGGAACCCAATCACATGTAAAGTGTGTGTGTGTGTGTGTGTGTGTGTGTCTGTGTCTGTGTCTGTTTCTGTCTTTGTCTGTCTAGTAGTGTCAGAATTCCTCCAGGATACATGCCAAAGGCTCTAGGAGGACAGGTGCAACTCTTGTGTCCCATCACACATGTGGGTTTTTCTCCTCATCCCCTCTGCCCACTCCAGCTCCCCATTACCCTCTGGTAGAAGATAAATTCAACATTCATTCCTAGGCTTCCCTTTGGGGTTCCTGCTAGTTGACACTGGGAAGGTTCATGGTGTAAGTAGTGTTGTCTGCCTCTGTACACAGACACAAATGCCAGGAAAGTCACACAATCATTAAAGATGTTGGTAACAATGGCTGACACATTATACACTTGTATATAATTAGCCAGTGTCTGAACTTCCCAGGCAGTAAAAGCTGAAGAAAGGGTAAGTGGACTGTATGATTTTGCCCTTTCTTGCTGCCTGCTCAGGAAAGTTCCCTGACAGGGAGGAAGAGAAAGCTCCTGTGCGCTCATGTATGTTTTGCATTCATTTTGCACAGCAACTTTGCATATGAAAAATGAAAGATCAGAAATTTGAAATTGCTCAGCCTGTTGTAGACAGCATGGCTGGTAAGTGGTAGGTCTTTCTGGCTCTAAGGTCATTTTTCCTCTTGAACAAAACCTCTGATAAGTGGTAAGTGATAGAACATGTTAGGTAGCCTTATGGGTGTGAGGCTCCTTTATTTTAGGAAAATCATGACTGATTTCATGTTTGAGGGTCGTCTCATTTCTCCCACTGATCTGACTTTTGCTTGCATTTGTTATAGCATTATAAGAACAGTGAACATTAATTTTAAAATGTTAAACCTATACAATTTAATTATGTTATTTTTGTGCGTGTGACAATACTTTTTTTTTTTTTTTTAATGTATTGGTATAGGATCTTGCTACACAGCTCAGACTCATAGTGACCCTCCTGTTTTCAGCCTCCCCAGTACTGGGATTATAGGTGTGCAGCACTATACTGGATCTCAATGGCCAGCTCAGTGTGCCCAGGGGTGGGGCCAGCAAGGCATATGGTGCTGGGGATTGAACCCCAGTCCCTGTGCTTGCCTAAGCATTTACTCTGCTGAGCTACCTCTTGGACTCTCATGCAACATAATATTAATAAGCATAATTTATTTTATTTTCTTACTCAATGTGTCTTCCTTATGCTTCAGAATCATTTTGTCTAAATCTAGATGTGACCTTTATCATTGACTTCTGTTAGTTAATAGCAGTTTACAAAGCTCTTTCTTATAATGAACCTTACTGCCTCTTCTCAGCAGCCCTGGAACCTAGGAAGCAGTGCTTCCCAGGGAGGCGGTGTGAGGAATATTGGCCAAGCTCACCTGAGGAGCAACTCAAATAGAGTATATGAAATTTCTATCATTATCTCAGCACACTTAATCTATCAGTAAATGTTTAACTTTTTTATCATGTTTTCCTCTCAATGCTGTTGGCAGGCATTGGAAAGTTGTTTCTAATTTTTTCTGCCAATAGCAAATGGGAATCAGACAGAAAGGTTACCAGACTTCAGAAGTGTGTTTGACTTGTGAAATTGAAATTACTTCTATTTAACATTTCTGCCTCAAATACTGCAACTTGAACTTTAAGCATCATTCAGTTTTCTTATGGAAGGTAATGCATGTTCATTGAAGTTCGGTTGTAGTGTTAATTATTGTGGTGCATGTTATTAATGTTATATACATTCAGGGGTGTGTGTATACCTACACCTGTAAACATCTGTAAAAGAGAATTTTAGGAGGAACATTGGAAATTCATGTGTGATTTTCCCTACCCAATCAGATGATTTTTTTTTAAACTTTATTATATTATGGCCGGCTCAGCCTACCCTGGGGGTGGGGCTGGCGCAGCAGCATATGGTGCTAGAGATTGAACCGTGGTCCCTGCAATTGCTTAAGCTTGCCTAAGCAGGCAATTTAGAGCATTGAGCTATCTCACCGGCCCCAATCAAATGAAATTTTGAGATACTCTATAACTTGTAGACTTTGAAATTTATGTTTGCATTTCATTGTGGTGCTACAAGTGAATGGCATGCAGATGTGTTTGTGTACAGTTATTATTCAGCCTACCTGAACAGTCACTGCAACATTCACTGTCTTTGGATAAGTTTTCATTTAATTCTCCTGTATAACTCTCCCCCACCTTTTTTTTGTGCAGGGTCTTACTATGCATCTCCAACTCAAAATGACCTCCTGTTTTTTGCTTAAGTGCTGAAATTACAGGCGTGTGCTTCTATGCCCAGACTAACTTTGCCCTTTTGTCTTTCTAAGTTTTATCTTTGATTATTGCAGGGTTCCAAACTTATGGAAGGAAATTTGTACTACCCAAACCATGATTATGCAGAAATTGTCATTACTTCAGCTTTTAAATATATAAATACACCCTGCTGGTCAATTGTCAGATTGAGTCAGTTTGCTTTTATATTTTGACATAGTTCCATAGATACACATACTTACTTCTTTGGCAGTATTGCTCAGCTGATTTTTAAATTTTATTTGGGGCTATTTTATTAAATATATGAGCTAGGTTTTTGTTAAAATAGAAATTCCCAGTGCTTAATATATACGTAGAGACTGGGGAGATAGCTTGGTGATCTAAGTGCCTGCCTGGCAAGCCCAAGGACCTGGGTTCAATCCCTGTACCATATACCACGCTGGCCCTGGAACCCTGGGCATGACATACAGTGCTGGCTACTGAAACTGGATGTGGTGACACATACCTATAATCCTAGCTCTGGGGAGGTTGACACAGGAGGGTCACTGTAAGTCTGAGCTGCATAGCAAAGCTCTGTGCCAAATAAATACATAAATAAATGCCAAATAAATACATAGAAATTTGGTTCTATTAGTTAACACAGTTTTCATCCATGTTTGGCACCTTGACCAAAGAGAAGTTTTTGAAACTATTTTCCTCACTGAGATACCTGTTATCTACTATTTTGTTGTTGTTAAAGTTTCATTATTTCTTTGATTTTCCTGCTAAAAAAGTGTGAAGGGCGGACTCTCCACCCAAGGCCATGTTAACCTCCAGGGCTCACTAAGAAGCTTCTCTAAGGAGAATCGCTGGGCAGGCGGTCCCCTAGCCCCACCCTTACCTTGCCATCAGTTTTCTGGTGGCCTAAGTCTTCCCTGAGTACTGCAAATGCTGTTGATGCAAAATGAAAAAGCCATCTCAGAGCCTCCGTGGGCTGTTCTTGTTTGTCCTTGGGTAGACTGCTGAGAGCAGGGACCCCAAACCCTGCATTACCCGCAAAGACCGAAACCTTCACCTTGGCTCTCAAAGCATATTCGTGGGAACAAGGGAGAGCCTGGTACTGAACAGAAAGCTACTTGATATGGGGAAGAGGATGGCCATAAATATATCTATCAAATCCAGGTGAAGGATTTATGGAAGTTTCCGTCCTTTCTCCCCCACTTTGCAGTAGCATTCTGTAGGGCTCTCCAAGGTAGCCTGACACAGCGGTACATTGCTAAGCATGACCTGTTGCACTTTGATCTGCTGTTTAAAATCCACAGGCTGGAACCAGTACCAAGTGACAGTGCCCTTCAATCTCCCTTGTTTATTGGTCTTTCTTAAACACATTCACCAGAAAGATGTTCCAGTTTATTACAGAGCAATTACTGTCTGTAAAACAGATCTCACGGTATGGATAAATGATCTTGCTTTTCAGAGTATGTATATTTGCATGCATCTCATTCACTATTTTATGTATTATGATACTCCCTTCCAGAATGGTGGGCTATGGCAGTCACACAAATAGCACACATGCCACAGATTTGTCACCACAGTGGAACAGTGATATTTGTAGGTCCAGTGGTTTACTGTGCTCATCATATAAATATTATGTACCTTAGGGATCCCATCTGCTTTCCAAACTCTTGAGCTTTCCCAGATGGTTTCTGATCATTGAACATCTGTAATACACTCAAAATCACACAGGCAATTCAGATTTAATAAATGAAAGCCTTCTCTAGTGATGGTACTGTTGGTCTGCTTGTTGTCTAGAGATTGGATACAGTTTTATTTTATTTTATTTTATTTTATTTTATTTTTTTTGTGGGACCAGGGTTCGAACTCACGACCTTGCACTTGCCCAGCAGGCACTTGTGCCTCGGAGCTATCTCCCCAGCCCCCTGGATACAGTTTTAGATGCCTTCACCATCAGCACATCAGCTTAGTCACCAAGTTAGTATTTATCTCACAAAATATTTCACACCTAATCCTTTTCGCCATCACTAATGTCAATACCTTTTAAAGGCCCCTTACTATTCTTGCTTAAATGTTCTAATTATAGTTCATTATGTGCTCCTGAGGGGGAATTTGTTTCTATCCTTTATCCTTCTGAGATTATAATCCCTTGAGCACTGTTACCTTTCCAAGGGTTTGGAGCCAACATTTATCTGGGAGTTATCAGCCCTGAGTGTTTTACAAAGATTCAGTTCCATTCTGTTAGGTAATCTTGCAAGGCAAGTGGGTAAAGTTTTCTTTTTTATAGATGGAAGAATTTAGATTTAGAAGGAGGATGTTAATTTGGTTTGGAAACTTCCACTAGCTACCCTGGGTGGTCAGTAAAGTCCATTAGGTTACCTACAAAAACTCTTTAACCTTACCTCTGTAGTCAGGCCTCTTCCTCCCTGACCTCTGCTCCACTGTGCTTTTCCTGTCCCTTTGTTCCCTAATGTAGGGCAGAGCTCTTGAGCCTTGCCTTCAGGGGAGAAGACCAGGTGGAGGGGCTCTGCAGTGAGCAGTAGGAGTATCCAGTCTTCTTTGGACTGCAGCAAGAAGCACAGACATACACAGGTACACACACACACACACACACACACACACACACACACACACACAGGAACCATCTCCTTTGGCAGATAGTCATAACATGTGTCATAACATCAGGGGTATTAGCCACTGGACTTTATGTTAGGTCTCCAGAAAGTGACGTGTTAGGAGCCACATGCCTTGATATTTTTGTATGAAAGCTCTCTTAAAAACAGAAAGTTTGCTCCTTTTGTATTTTGTACCACTTCTTCCAAACAGTAAGTTCTGTTGCTCAACACCTCTTCTTTCTGTTCAACAAGCGTTACAGCCTCTACAAGTATACACGAACTGCATGTATGAGCAAAGCGGAACATCACAAAGACTTTCCCAACAGAACCACCGAAGTAGCGAGTATACAAACTCCTTTGGCAGGAATGTGTTTCTACTATCGATTCCACGCAGCAGGTGGCAGTGTGAATCCACCAGAATTCAGTAGTTAATTTAAAGCAGAAATCAGAAAAAATGAAAAGAAAAATTATTTATTTTGCTGCGTATTAGTCTTCTGACCTAATCAGTAAAAAAGTCATTATTCACACCACACTGGGCAATATGTATTGTAATTTTTAACAAATAATAGGAAACTGTTAATGTGTTCACAGGAAATACAGTTTTGTCTTGGGCTTCGGTGGTCATTTATCACCACACTTTGTGAAATCAGTCATTTGTTCTAATTTGAATGTAAATGACTCTAAGGTTTTACAAATAAGGTGACAGACTCACATAAATGTAATTGCAGGGTTCATCTCCCTCTTTTTATATATCACTCATTAGGTTATGAATTAAATACATCGTATTAAACCAGGGGCATGTCCAATGATGATATTGTAATGGCAAATTACTCTATGCTATTAGAGGTGTATTTTTTATTCATGGACATTAATTTGTCATTAAGCGGCATTAGTTTAGCACTTTTATGAGAAAGACGTGACCTGCAAGAGGAGATGCGCTGCTGGATGTGAGAGGAAAGGGACCAAGGGGATAGGTAGAGCATTTTATCACGGTCGGGAAAACAGAGGGATGTTTGTTTTGTTTTGTGCTTTTACAAGCCTGCGAGATCATCTCCCCAGAGGAAGGCATTGTTCTGTTACGTTGTGTACATTGGATCGTTTAGTAAGGCAAAGCCCACGTTCTTAGCCCTCATCACTCAAAAGCCAAGAACTAACAGAAGGGAAGCATTTGGGGTGGGAAGCCATGGAACCTCCTCCTTTGTGACTGATGCTTACTTAGCATCTCTCATCTTCATTTAGTTCCTCACTCAGTAGGCTGCTGGGAGAACTGTCCTTTTCTCTCTTCAATGAAAGTACAAAGATTTCAAGAATGTTCTTCCCTTGTGAGGGCATTCGTGAGACTTCTGGGTAACTTAATTTGCTTTTTCATTATAAAAGGCTATTTCAGTGATTTTATTTTACCCAAAAAGGTATCATTCCACTTTGAACTTCAAGAAGCACTAGATCCTTGAGCTACCTCCACCAAAGCCAAGAGGGACTGAGGGTGCATTTATATCACTGCTCAAGGCTTAACTTGATTGGGTGCCCCAGGGACACTTGGGAGCCTCGAAGATAGTGGCTTGCCATATGCAGATTTTATGTCTTGTCCCCGCCCTGCCTTCACAGTGCACGAGCTCAGCACACTTGAGGGGATGAAAGCTGCCTCCATTCAATAATTTTTCTCTACCTATTATGGCAGAAGAAATATATTAGTGGCCTCCCATTAGCTTTACCCATTGAATAGACATTTTTAAAGTTGGAAATAGTTTCTGTGGCAATTGAACCTGTCACCGAGAAGCTGACATATTGTATAGTATTATAATGGATTTATCATTTTAAGCTAAGTAATACTACAATGACTTATAAGAGGTGATCCTTCTAAACAATATATTATTGTAATTTTAATTATTAAATTAATCGTATTGTCCAAACACATAATATATAGTGGGTACTCTGAATAGAATAATTTATACTCCAGGTTGGGAAGTTATAACTCATGCTCATTTTTCTGCCACATGAAGCCATTTTTTTCTACATTAGGGAAGACAAATGATTGTACCAACATATATATTTAATGTGCCCCTAATCAAAGACACTAGTTGTATGCCATTCTATAGTTCACAAGTAGTAATACTTTGTATTTGGAGGAAGTATGATATTTAGAAAATGTATTAGAAATGGCCTATTTTTTTAAGGTATTTTAATAAGGGAAAATGTTAAGAAATGTTTCAGACCTATTACACCCTTAACTAGCTACTAATTATTTGTTCTAATAAAGAGTATTTGCTGTCTGCATGGATAATCCAGAATGTTATATTTGCCAAATATCGTTCATATTTGGCTCTGAAATGCATCATAGGATCATCAGTAGCCTTTTAAGCATCCCAATTAATTTTTTCATATGCTATTATGTTGGTTTTTATTCCCTAAGCCCACACCAAAGGATGCCAGTAAGTGACAGCCCAGAGGCTTTCTGGCTGGCTGAGAAAGTCATCTTGGCATCTTAGTGTGTTATGTGGATAATTTAGGATTAAATTATAATTTCCTTGTGAGTTTTTAAAGGAAGGAAAAGAAACCTTGATATGTTTTTCTAATATTGATAATTTCTAGCGTAATCTAACTATTGTTAGTTTGGAAATTTAAAAATCATTTTTTGTAGAAAATTTTCTTGCCTAATGTAAAATGTATCTGAAATCATATAAGCACTACAGCTCAGAATCAACAAATAAAGCAAAGAGGTGTCAGTCTCACTTAATTCTATTATTATACTTGGGAAATAAAGGAAGATAAAAAAAATCTCTTTCTCATACGAGATAATTCATTCCTTCACCATGCTCTACCTGCAAATACTTCTGCTTCAGCTGAACTGTCTGCCCTGCTCTCTGAGTCTGAGCCACCTTTCGGGTCCTTATTCTGTAGCTACCACTTGTGGTGTTTCCTGTGGTCTCAGTCTCTGCTTCTCCACTGGCACCATCCAGTTTGTAGACAGCTTCAGTGAACTGCAAGAGGCTTTTCTCTTTGCTTGTTGCCACAACCCTCTCCTTGCCTTTAGTGAGCACCATGCTGTGGGCGTCGTCTGCACTCCCTTGCCTTCCGTTTGTTCCTCAGCCCTGTCTTCAGCTCAGTTTCATACCTCATTACCCCTCAGCAGTTTTTCCAACTAAAGCTCACTAATCGTCAAACTCAGAGCCTCTCCTAGTACCTTACTGGGGGGTGCTAGAAGATTTTGATACTGGTAGCTCTGTTGTTTTCTGCACCTCTTTTCTTGGGACTTCCTCCTCATCTTCTTCTATTGTTCTCAGTTCCTTTTGTCCCACTAGTGCTTTGAGTATTCTTTAAGGCCCAGGACAGCTGTGAAAGGGTTTCTGTCTTCTCCCCTCTTGTCGCTGTCTTTCATCTCTCTTCTGAGTTTATTTGTCCTGGCCCTTTCTGAGCTATAACTGTGTGTACTCAGGCAGGATTTCCCCTTGATAACTTACATACACTTCAGGTTTGTCTTCACCTATTTGCACACACCTGTTTTTGTTAAAGGATCATCTTTAGGATGGGATGATAGCATAAGCACCTTAATTTGCAATGGGGAGTGGCATAAGCACCTTACTGGCTAGCTCAAGATCCCAAGTTCAATCTCCAGTACCACATGCCATGCCAGCCCCAGACCTGGGTGTGGTGGTGCATGCCTATAATGCCAGTACTGGGGAGGCGGAGGCAGGATGATCATTGTGAGTCCAGACTACATAGTAAGACCCTGAATCAAAAAAAGAAAATTCATAAATAATTTAATTTAATTATGGGACCATCATCTTTTTATCACCAAGTCAGAAACATTGGCTTCTATAGGTATTGCTCTGTACGTAACCCTCTTTGTGTCCCCTTTATGTATTACTGTTACCTCCTGTCCTTTTAGTCACCTAAACCAGCAATCTTACACTTTACTGATTAGTCTCTTAGCAGTAGTCAAGTGTGTGGCCTCTTTTTCTTGTTCTTTTCCCTGACATCATTTGGGTCTGGATTATTTTTTATGGATTTCCCGGCAATGGCTCAAGTGTGCTCCTTGCCTGTGGTCTAATGCTAGATGATACCATGTGGTCTAAATTATTGTCCTGATCCACAAAATGGTTTATTTTCCTGAAATCCAAGGTATGTTCTCATCCCCTGGTTGCAGACTAGGTCTCACCCTTTTTGTTACAAATGTATTCTATTTCCATCCACATAAAATTCTCCAATGTCAGATTTGGTTACACATCATAAGCTTTATTTTTACCATATGCCCTGTTTATAGGATCCATCTCTAACCATGAAAGTATACATTTAAACAAATTTCTTTCTCTTGGACAACATAAGTTAAACAATGTGTACATCTTCAGCCATGAGCCCAGGGTGAGGTGGACATGGCCAGACTCCACATGGTGGCAGGTGGCTGAAGCTCACCTACCACTGAGCCATGGGGGGCCGGCAGCAGCCCTTCTTCAAGAAAGAGTCCTGTGCAGACAAAAAATGCGATGTGCATGCATGACATGGAGGGGCATTCTACAGAACATGAACACTGTTCAGGTAAATGAAAAGACCCAGGCAGAATGGAAGCTTCATGAAGGCAGGGCTACTGTCTACGCTACTGGATGGGGCTCCTTTTATTGGACAATCAATAAATATCTCCTAAAGGAAAGTCACGGCATCTTAGGATCTGCTGTGGCCCTTGTCTGAATACCAACACCTGTTTTCCCACTGTGCTTTGAGTTGGGAGTACGAAGGATACCAGTGTTTGCTTCTTCAGAGTGAATATGAAGAGTGAATCATTCTATTTGGAAAGCAACCTTTCAGTTCCTTGAAAAGACACTAAAATTCTTCATTAGCATTTAGAGCCCACTTGCAGACTGTGCTGTGGGGAAGAGGGAGGGCTGTGCCTCACTGGCTGGACCTAGGGTGCTGAGTGGTCCACAGAAAGTGTGGCTTCTGCCTTGAAGTAAAAAACCTGTTAACTTCAGGAGTGTAATTTACTGTATTCTTTAGATATTCCCTCCTTTTGGCTCTGGTCAATATCCCAAGCCTGAAGTAGCCATGGGCTCTCACAAATGAAACAGTGCTGTCTTCATTAAATCTCATTTCTATGTCAACTTATTCCATGGCTCTGTCTGACTTGAGACAGGTAGTCCCTTGGAGTTCCATGCTTCACAAGGTGGTGAACATCTGCTATGTGAAGGTAGTAAGACTGTGTTCTAAGGCTGATGTTGGGGAGGTCCCACAAAGAAAGTTCCAGAGAACCTTGTATTCCCTTTGAATCCTCATACCATCTCTCTTTCCCCATAAAACTAGGGCTGTAATTCAGGAGACACATAGGAAAAGTTTCTAAACTCATCCTGGTTGATCATAGGAAGATGCCCCTCATCAGTTGGAGTGAAGACTGGCTCTTCTTTTATGAAGTCAGGGTCAAAATTACTGTCATCTTCTCAGGACTTAATTCTGGGTTGGAAAGGTAGTTCTAGCTGGTGGTTGTTCAGCTGGGCCCAGTTAATTTCCTTAAAGAAAGGATGTCTCAAGATGGCGTGTTTGCCCCCCCCCCCCCCCCGTGTCAGGCTGTCCAGGTGCATGGTGGGATTGTTGGTCATAAAAGATTTTAGGATCCTCGTATCATCTGCATGGAGCAAGGTGGAGTAGACCACACTTGACCATTCAGTATAGCCTCAAAAATATCATCTTTATTCTCAGGCTCAAAGGGCACGTGACTGCACAGGATCCCAAAGAGCAGCATGCCCATGGCCCACCAGTCCGCAGCAGGCCCGTACAGCATCTGAAAGATGCTGCAACAAGGGTGACTCTGGAGCAATGCAGTCAGGGGTGCCACAGAACGTGGCTGTGGTGACTCCGTTACCAATCTCCTCTTTGCACATTCTGAAGTCAGCCAGTTTACAGTGACCTTCTTGGTCCAACAGCACATTGTCCAACTCCAGATCCCGGTAGATGATGCTCTTCTCATGCAGGAACATGAGTGCTGAGATGATCTCAGGCCTCAGGCCTCATTGAAGTGGCGGAACTCCTGGACGTGGAACATTGGATGGCCTCCCTTCATGAACTCCATCACAAAGAACAGGTGATCCTGGGTCTGAAAGCAGCAGAACAGCTGGGTGAGGAAGGGCTGGTTGCAGGCCAAGGATAGGATCCTCTGCTCCATCGGGGTGCACTCCATGCTGTCATCCTTCAAGATCACGTCCTCTTCAGCACCTTCACAGCATAGAGCTCGCCCATGTCTTTTATCCTTGCAAGCATCACCTTCCCAAAGCTCCTCGTCCCTAGCACGCGGATGAACTCGAAGTCGTTGATGGCCAGTCTACTAGAAGAATTCACCCTGGCCCCATTTCCTTCATTGCTGCTCTCCCTGCCCTGTCATCTTCGGGTCGATTTAGAAATGAGTTTCAAGGTTGGAGAAATATTTCCGGGCTGCAGGCCCATCCTGGTCAGGGTCTTGGCTAACTCCACGGCATTCACCCCACAGTTTAGGAATGCGTTAGCTTGACACCAAATATGTACATCCATTTTACAAATTTTACACTGAAGTCCTTGTTGCATTAGTGGTTGCAGGGAGCCTTAGTGGTTGCAGAATGTTGGCATTTTGTAGTTGTGGATGCGGAAGTTGTGTGGGATATATATATTTTTTTTTTTTTTTTTTTTTTTTTTTTGTCTTTTTGAGACACCGTCTCACTGTACAGTTCAGGCTGGCCATGAGCTCAGTTTTGTAGCCCAGCCTAGTCTCGAACTCTCACCTATCCTCCCGCCTCAGCCTCTCAAGTGCTGGGATTACAGGGGTGTGCCACCACGCCTGGCTACTTGTGTGGGATATTGATTGCAAACCTCTACTCTGTAATCTTTGGATCTACTTTGTTCATATTGTTCTGGCAAGTATAAGCTGTAACAATTAGATGATGGCAGCGTTCATGGATGACATGGGTGAACACGTGGCATTGATAACCCCGTTTCCCAAATACTTCCCAGATGAACTCCCTGCAGTGGGACCAGTAGGTGGGCTGCCTCAGGTACGTGGCCATGAGCTTGTGTCCATTGCTCTGGTGGACTTGGCGTTTGCACAGCCCTTTGACGTTTCCTGGTAAAATGTTTGGAGATTCAGTCTCTTTGGTGGTTGGCTTCAGTGAAACTCCCAGTTAGGTGATTACCACACTTTCCCCTCTGGCTCTAGATCCACACAGCACTGGAAGGTGTGCGAGGTGCCTGCCTTGCACAGCAGCTCCTGGAACTACAGTGTGCAATTGGCCATGAAATGGTCATAGCCCAGGAGCGTCTTATGGAACACGGCCAGCTCCAGGTGGCCACCACCCGAGACGTTGACACAGAACTCCTTGTCGTATGTAGGCTTGTGGGTCTTCTGCCTGGTGCTCATCTGGCCCATGTGCACCTGGTCCACGCTCACAGTCAGGTAGGGGTCCAGCAGCTGGTGGCCCTTCTTGAAGAGCAAGTAGCACAGGGATCAGCAGGTGTGCTGCAGCCCCTGTGTACCCTCAGGTAGTTTTGGACTTCATGGTGCCTGAGGACTTTCTGGTGGTGCCGCTGGCCACACTTGGGAACAGGGAGCAGACTCAGGCCAGCCCTCAAGGCAGCTGGGTGTGTGTGGGGAAGCAGTGGCCAAGTACTCCTGGAGTGCCTATCCCTCCCTGCCCCTGCCTCCCAGTCTCCCTCACCCTGAGGTGGAAAGGAGAGGAGCCCCACAAAGAGGTAGCTGCTCCCCTTTCTTCCCCAGCTGGAAGCACCTCTCCCTAGCCAGTGAAGGAGAGCAGGAGTGATCCATCAGGCCAGCTCCTACCCGCCCGAGCTGCAGGCTGATCTTGCAACCTTGCCCTTTCTCCTTCTCCTAAGCAGGTGCTTTAGACCACTGAGCCATCCTGCCCTCCTTCTCCTATCCTTGTGCTCTTCCTGTTCCCCAAAGGAAACGTTTACCAGATGGATACTCGGCACTTTTTCCTGGATATTCAACAGACACTTTGTCTTCCTCAGTGAACCAGACCAGAAACTGAAGTGTCATCCCAGAAGCGCCACACTTGGTATCAACAAGACCTTTCCACTTAACCACCTAACTTTCTAGTCCCTCTTCCTCTATTTTCATTACCTTTCATTTAACTCAGACCCTCATTCCTTACGTTCTGGAATAAAGAAACGTTGCAGACTGATGAAGTTGCCATCACTCTTGCTCCACTCCAGTTCCTCCTCCAAAATTCTGTTTGATTGATTTTGAAAAGTATTTTTTAATCCATGAAAAATTCCCTTTGATTGACTCAAGAAACCAACTTGATTCTGGTACACTGTTGCTTAAAATCATTCATTATTCAGTGGCTTCGTTTAGCCTTCAGGATTAGTTTTATTTCTTAGTTTGGTATACCAAGCCTATCTTTATAAATGTAACTTTAGCTTTATTTGGTTTTTGACAGTTTACTACTTGTGCTATGCCACGGTCTTTGTGAACTTCGTACATTTTCTTAAACCTGAGCTCCGTGCCTTCTCTAGAGTGTTTTCCCCTTCGGCGCCTTCTGAATTGCCACAAGTACTTAGCTTCTCTATTAACTCCTCTTCCACAGGTGCCTGAAAAATTCATCCAGTGAAGTTAGACTACCCTCTTTTCTTTAGTTATGAGCATTGTTATAGGAGGCTGATTCTAGTCATGAATATTAATTTAGTAAGCAGTCTCTGTGTAACAGAAGCTTGCATCTCAAGATTATGTGACCTTGAGCGAGTTGCTTAACCTCCTTGGCCTTTACTCCTCCTCTGTGAAACACAAACATGGTGCTTTTTACGCAGTCTACTGCTTAGGGATGTTGAAGGGTTCTGTGATGTCATCTGTACAAAGGTGCCCTGCAATGCAGTAATCTCCATGAAGCTGGTCTCCTCAGAACCAAAGCCAGGATAATGGGATGCTTCTCCTGTGTGAGTGTGCTGAGTCAGCTTTGATAAACTTTGAAAGAGCAATTGGCAGCATATGGTGCTGGGGTCCAGAACTCGTCCCTGTTGCTGATGGCTGTGTTTCCGGGCTTCTTTTCTACTAGATTTCCAGCTTACTACAGACTTTTCCCCAAAACAATATGAAAGTATTCCTGAACCTTTGATAGTATGCATACAATTGACTATGAAAATAGACCAGTAATCTAATTGTGGAATTACTGTGTTATCCAGCACACATATATTCATTTAGGCCTCTAAAATACATTTAACTAGGCTTTCCAAAACTACTAGATAATTAGGGCATTCTGTAATTTTTCTAATATTTTTTGAATTGTTGCTAGCATTTTGTTTTCATTTAATTAAACTTATATATTTATATTTGATATATGAATATGTAGTTTTCTTAGTTTTTCAGATAAATTTACATGTTTTCACACAGATATACCTGTTTGTGTACTTATACATATAAAATATGTTTACATCTGGATTGTCAGTGGATTCCTTGTTTGTTTTTTTTTTTTTTTCATTAAAAACTTGGCACAACAGGTGAATGGATGAAGAAAATGTGGGATTTGCACAGTGGAGATGTGCTGTGCCATAAAGATAAACTCATGATGTGTAGGAAAATGGACGCACTTTGAGACGACAGTGTTAGTAAAGTGAATTAGACACATGAACTTAAACACTACATGGTTTCTGTTATATGAAAGACCCAAATTGTAAAGAGCAAATAAAAGTTATGTAATAGAAGCTAAAGAGAGATCTTTCTTGGGGTCGACCAAATAGCTTAGCAGATTAAAGTACCTGCAAGCAGGCACAGGGGCCGAGGGTTCAATCCCCCAGGGTGCATTGAGATGGCAATTGAGACTGGGTGTGGTGTCATGTCCCTGTAATCCCAGCTCTTGGGAGGCTGTAAATGGGCAGATCATTATGAGTCCAATCTAGTAGTGAGACCTGAATACCCTGACCCCCTGTAGACCCTTCCTTAAAATACAAAACAAACAAAACAAAGAACAAAGAAAAAAGTAGATGCCTTTCTTAAATGGAAGGGGATCAAGAGGTAGAACGGGAAGAGAGGGAGGCTGGAGAAAGGTAAGGAAAGGAATCGGATGTGCTATGCGTGTGTGCTGACTCACAAGGAATTGAAACGTTATGCAGTATGCACATGTACTAATAAATTAAGAATAATTAAAAAATGTAGACACTGTCTTGTTGACCCCAAGATAGTATTGAAAAAATTCACAATCTCTTTGCGACCATAACAAATACGATAATTTATTTTTCTATGAACTATCCCAAGGCTCTTAAAAGGCTTGCAGTTTGTTTATGTCATTTCAACCTATTCCAAAGGGTCAAGGCCTCACAGTGCATTTATACAGCACCCTCGCTGTTGCTTTCTCAACTCCAGGTTGGGCGGTCTCAGAGTACCTTGATTTATAAAGAGGCTAAAATACAAATAGAAAACAGGTGGGATCACAACTGGGTATAGTGCCGTGGATATTAATGCTTGGCTCAGCAGTGGAATTTCTAAAGCTGTATACAATTTTTTGTCTTAATTATGCATTCATTAAAAGCTTTTATACCCAACAGAATAAAGTAAATATTTTTTGATCTCCGTAGTGTACTCCCAGACTGTAGATTTGCACAGCAGGGTCTTGATAATCTGAATAAATTGTATTTCCCCAAGGAGCTTATCTTTCAAATAAGGTCATAAAGAAATGCAGCTCCCCCATCCTTAGATTTCTCTGTGTGCCTTTTGTGCCATGAGTAATATAGAGGATGGGAACCAGCGTATTTTATAGTAAGACATACCTGCTGATGGTCCAATATAATGTCTCAGTCTGTTCTCATTGTTTATCTCTGGTGAAGTTTCTGTGAAATAGAGAGGAAATAAAATGATTTCACATGGCAACTGTAATTTTTTACTGAGGCTTACAGGAAAACAAACTGTGTTAGGAAGTCAGTAGTTTAGTCTCTTCACCCCATCAGTGTACAAAAATAATGGATAGGCAAAGCTATAGTTTAAGCCCTGTTGACGTCATTTTAAAAAAGAATAAGAATTATGACAGCTGTTTTATGCTGAGCATATGCTCTGTGGAGGGCACTTTCTATACCTTTTTGCAATTTTTATCACATATCTGGAACACAGATCACTTTCCCTCATTTTCAGATGAGAAAATCAAATTTGAAGAAGTTGTATGCTGAGCTCATCCACATAGAAAAGCTTCAAATCTTAAGCTTTTCTTACTGTCCTAAACGAAAGATGCCACCTAAAATTTTCAAGTCAGTCAAGGAGACAGAGAAAACATGAAATTATAGACCCACATGAATGCATACAATCTGTTGACTTTATCATTTCTCAGCCACAAATATTAAGGTGGTGCCTGAGATGGAATGGTGGTATTGAAATAGCTTCTAATTGTGCAATGTTTTTTCTTCTTTGTATGCTTGCTGTATTTGTCTACAATATAGATAATAATTGAAGCAGGTACCTTTCTCTAATTATTTAAGTTTGAAAATATTGTGTAGTTAATTTATTTACTATTATTTAATAATAGTAATAATTTATTAATAAATTAATATTATTATTAATAATATTAATAAAAATTAATAAATAATTTATTATTAAATTATTAATAATTTAATAATAGTAATAATTTATTTACTATTATTTAATAAATAATATTTAAAGTTCTTAAAATATTGTGGTTTTAGAGACACAAGACTAACGATATTTAACTGAGCTAAGGGAAAAGATCAATAACATTTGTTGTTTTTAAAAAAATTATTTATTTATTTATTTATTTATTTATTCTTGTTTCAGAACCTTTGTTTGTTTATCACTCATTTTTATGGCCGGCTCAGCCCGCCCCAAGGGCAGGGCTGACGCAGCATGTGGTGCAGGGGATCAAACCATGGTCGCCCAAGCTTTCCCAAGCAGGTGCTTTAGACCACTGAGCCATCCCACCGGGCCCCTAACATTTGAATTTTTAAAGGCATCAATTTTTTTCTTTCCTTTGCATTTTCTATGGCTGTGTCTAGATGTTCCCCTCCAGGCTCAAGTAGCCATTGGTGGGGTTCCTTCAGAGTTGGCTAGGTCTACACTTTGTGATTGATTCATGGTGTAATGCTAGGAATAAGGGTGCTACAATTAAGGGTGGGTGAGTATTAAACCAGGTCCCTGGCTTGGCACCACCCTAATCCTGTTAGCCTAGATACCCTATGAGGGGTGGAAATGGGCTTATCTTCTCCCTTGCTTGCTTGTTTTTGAGGTCCTCTGCTTGCTGTGAATTGGTTCAACCAAGCACCCCGGCCTTGGAGCCATCTGATTATGGACTGAAATCACAAACTGTGCTAAATAAACCTTTCCCCTTTAACTTTGGGTATCAGGTATTTTGTTTCAGCAATGAGAGAAAAGTAACTAAGATGGAATTTGGTATCAGAGTGGGTTGGTTGTTGTGGCTGTACCTAATCTTGTGGTTTAGGAATCTCTGAGACTGGATTGTGGGGAAAAAATTAGAAAGGTTTGGAGATGCCAGCTGAAAAAGCAGAGCTGGGATGCCTTTGGCTGTACTTGATGAGAGATTCTGGGCAGAGTTCTGAAGACTGGAAGGCTGATAGAAATCCTGTCAGGAAAGATAAAGCTTTGGAGGTTTTTACTGGGAATGAGGACTTCATTGACTTTTGGACTACAGACAATGTGCTATATCTTGGCAGAAAGTTTGTCTGCATTTTGCTTGTGTCTAGAGACTTTGCTGGTGACTTATGATTAAGGGTTGTAGCTTAAGTATTAATCCTGCACGAGAAATTTCAAGGCAGTCTCATGTTGAGACAGTGGAATGGATATTGTTGGGGCTTTTAGCCAGATTTATATTGAGAATCAAGAGCAAAGAGTCCAGCAGAATAATTCAAACCATTGTGAGCTTGGTCAGAAAGAAAGCTTCCATAAAGTTGCACCTTACAAAAAACAGAGCAGAGGAGAAACTGGTCACTGAAAAGACTAGCAAGAAAAAGTAATCCAGAAGAAGACAACAAAATAAGGCATGAAGACCTCATAAGAACCAACATGACACTAGCCTTTGCAGCCTCAGAGTTGCAAAGGTAAAAAGCTTTGCTTTCAGAAGAGAGGCTCAAAGCACCATATCCCAGAATGGCTGCAGCCTAGGGAAGTTTTCCTCAAGCTTTGTTTTAGAGACACTGGATCCCTACAGCCAAGAGAGAAGGAGGCCTGGTTACTGTTCCAGTGGCAAGCTATGGCATTATCCAGAAAGCAATGGCTTTAGGTGTGTGCAGAATGTGAGAGTAGTAGGATGAAGAAGGCTTCCACCCAGATTTGAAAAGAAGACCTGGAAGGCCAGACAGCGTGCCCCTAAGAGAGCAGTGTGTGAAGCTGTGAGTGCAAAACTGGAGGAGTAGTGGAGACCCCAGAAGTTTGGAAAAGTCAGGCACATGAATCATTTGAGGAAAACTACAGGGAGGGAACAAAGCCAGCTCAAGAGAGAAACCATTTGGGGCTACTACTACCAGAAGTAATGTAGGGGCAGAGCTACCCAGGCCCTTTGGAGTTCACAAGTTGCTGCAGGTTGCTTTGGATGCTGCATATGGAATTACAGGACTTAGTGTTTGTCCTGCTGGATTTTGGATGTGTTTTGTTCCCATTCCTTTGTATCCCTTTGTTTATACTTTTTTCAGTGGCTGTGTCTGCATTTTACTATTGAATATTGGAAGTATCTAACTTTCTTTTCATTTGTACAAGGGCTTGCAGCTAAGGGTTTGCCTTAAATTTCAGAGGAGACTTGGGACTTGGACCTTTCAGCAGTGCTGAAACTGTTAGGACTTTGCCAATTCTTAGAGATGGACTAAATGCCTTTTGCATAAAGGGATGCGCATGAGTCTTTGAGGGCTTTGTGAGGAATATTATGGATTGTATCTAGATGTCCCTGTAAAGCCTCATGCAGTCATTAGGAGTGGGACCTTCTCAGAAGAAGCTGAATCTAGAGTTTGTGATTGATTAATGGCATAGTGCTGGGATTAAGGTGCTAGAATTAAGGGTGGATGATTACTTAATCAGGTCACTGACTGGTTTGGCACCACCCTAATCCTGGCAATCTGGGTACACTAGCAGAGACAGAAATAGGCTTGTCTTTTCCCTTGATTACTTGTTCTTGGTGTCCTTTGCTTGCTGTGAACTGGTTCTGCTCTGCTCTCCCCCTCAGTTGAGTACCCTAGCCTTTGAACCAGTTGATTAGGGACTGACACTTCTGCAGACTGTGAACTAAATAATCCTTCCTCCTTTAACTTTGTGTGTGAGGTATTTTGTCTGAGCAGTGAGAGAAAGGTAACTAAGATACCATTTTACATCAATCAACACCAGCCAAGTGCACAGCTGCGGAGAAAAGGGTCAAACAAATGTATAAGGAGCAAATGATATTGAAAGTCAGAAGAGGGAACAGTTCTTTGTGCTGGAGTGATACACCCATCCCAGGAGATGGCATCTGATTCTGGATTATCTCCAGGAGGAAATGAGTATATAGGCTATGGCACTTCTCTTTTTTTAAGTCTGTTAGGCTGTTAATTAAATTAAATGTTTTATAAATAATACCCATTTGGGACAAAGGGCCCTATATGATGTAAAAGAAGATTGTGAGTCAATACAGTTGCACTTGGAAATGTTGGAAATATTCTTGGCAAACAGCATGGACAATAGATAAGTCATTACTAAATACCCAAAGCAGTAAAGTTCTGGGAAGGGGGAAAAATGTAATAGAAATCAGAAGACATGAGACCCACTGTAGATGCCAGTCCTCATGTACCAGGCCCACAAGTGGACGCTCTTCCATGTCTGCTGACTCCTTGGAAAATCCTTATTCCTAGATAGCATCATGAAGGAAATACCTAAGCTCAGATCAAATGCTTTCAGAGCCTCTTTCTTAGTAACCTTGGGAGGTGTGATCATTTGGCTTAGCTGTAAAGCCCTATGTATAACTGAGCTGGCATTTCCCTTTTTCGTGTGAAGTCATAGATATGCCTTGTGGCCTGCTACTTTTTTTTATTCACAACCTGACAAATATGTTTCAATTAAAATCTGAGAAAGACATTATGAGTAGTGTTTTGCTGGGCCTATAAATCCTAAGATGTAAAACCTATTTTTTTAAAACTGCAGATGGCTCCCAACTGATGATTAACTTATCATTTTTCAACTTTACAGTGGTATAGAAGTGACACATATTCAGTAGAAACCATACTTCACATTTTGATCTTATCCTTGGACTAGCCATAGAATGTTCTCTAGTGTGCTGGACGGCAGCAGCAGCAGCAAACTACAGCTTCTGGTCAGCCATGTAGTCACAAGGGAGAGCAGCCGGTACTAGCAAGGTAATGTGTTACTAGGAGTTTAGGTATAAATGCATTTTCAACTTATCATGGATTTATCGAGAGATAAATCAATATATATATAAGTCATTTATTGATGAACATTATTAATAGATGGTAGATAAGCTAGCAATGTTATTTGGTTATGTGACAGGAGATGTGTAGTGGAAGACATTAGAGTCCAGTCTGTAACAGAGTGCTCTAGTTTCTTACCATGTCTCTTTTGGTACTTGGTCCCAGTGAGCAACTGATGTGATGTTTTAACCTCATTTTGAGTTAACATTGCTCACTTCAAACTATACTGGTTTTTATGCAGAACAGGCTTATTGGGATATTTTGGAATACATTTTGGAATGATTTTTAAAGGAAAATTTCCTGATTTCATAGCAACTGTAACTTACCTTTTCTCCAAATATGGTACCGTGTCATCATGTCATTTTTGAATTTCAAGCTTCCTACTGGTCCATGATGGGCATAGAAGTTGCCAGTTCTCCAGATAATCATTTTCTATAGGAAAGCATTGATTTGGAATCATTGGGGCAACATTTTGAAGGAGGGATGTCTAAGTGAAGGTCATCAATAATTAGAAATGAAAAGTCATAATTATATTGCTGGAACATAGCATTGCTATGGTAGTCACATCTTTTGGATTGTTATTACCCAGAAAAATCTGAAGGCATATTCAGTGTGGTCATCTCCAGGGACATATTTCAGAAATCAAAGTGGTATTGCTTTCATTTTAACCTTGAGAGGCGGGTGTTATTATCTTCAACCCAAGTCATAGTTTTTCACACCAATAGTACAGGTAGTTGATGCTTATTATTCTCTCAAAAGTCAGTGACATTCTCAGAACCAGATGAGGCAACAAGAAAAATAGCTGTTAGTAAGGCTATGTTTTGCACAGCTATTCTTAGTATTAAGTCAGAGCATCTCCATCAGATATCCGAATCTTGGCACTTTAACAAGGACTGTTAGATTTGAAGTAGCATGCTATGATGCAGATATTGGGAAAGAGCTACAGTAGATGCAGTCACATGAGGACAGATATTTCCTGTGTTCTCTGTAATTCCTATGCCGGGGGCATGATTAATCTGTGGGGCCAGGTGGGTAAGGAGTTACCAACAAGCCGCAGAACCGTGGGTGTAGCCAAAAGTAAGACAGAGTGGTTTAGGAACATAGATCATCGACTCCCAGCCTGAATCACTGTTAGCACACAGGTTACCTGAACTGCAGTGTGGAGTATGCACAGGAACCCCAGCTCTGAGGCTGCCACTGGAAGAGGCACCGTAGCATACAAGTGAACATGGATGACATTGCTTCAGAGGTAGGTTTAAAGCTACTATACAAAGTCATCATATGAACCACTTAGGAAATGGTAGGCAGTTTCTCGGTCGCACAGAAGACTCATGGAGGGATGTCACAGAAGGCCAAGCAAACCAGGGCATTTTCTTGCAGCAGTTCCTAGTTTGGGAAGAGTGGGAGAAGGATGGAAGGCACCATGCTTAGCCCCATTTCCTCCTTCTCCCATCTTATCAACTTGACAATCTGCTTCAGAAGTGTTGGGAGCTGCAGGAAGCCAGGAAATTGATCAAGTGTGTGTAGGTAGGACTAGGCTTCAGTGCCTAACCCAAACAAGCTTCCCTAGTACTGAGAAAAACATTCTGTCTGGTTCAGTCCAGGTGTTAGTCGCTTGTCAGCCTTAGGTCATGTGATACAAACTTTTCAAAAGTATAAATGATTGTTTTGTTGTGCATGGAGTTAGTCCTGCCTATCAGGCAGACTAGCTACCACATAGCCCAGCTTTTTGTCTTCTTATCTTTCTCATGTCTACCACTGGTCTCCCCGGGATAGAACTATTCACAGTAAGACCAATGACACCAAATAAGACAGTATATACCTTCTATTTTTCTGACCATATTCAACTCATTAATCTGAGTGATTATTTAAGGATCTCATTAGGTAAACAGACCATAAAAAAAGAATGAATTTGGGGTATAAAATAGAATTATTGGACTTGGAAATAGGTTGTTATTTTATAGCTGGTGTGGTACCAGGGACATATTTTATGATTCTTCTGCCATTTATCTTTTCACTCATGCACTAAGAAACAAATAGGAAAGGAAAAGCCAGGTAGTCTTAAACCAAAGGAAAATAAATATTTTAAAATTTCAGGCCAATAGTGTATCACCACGATTCTGAACAGAAACTAAATGTAAAGAGTTTTTTGGTTGTTGTTGTTGCTGAGTTATAATTTCCATTCAAAACCACTGCTTGTATGTGGGAACTTGGACTTTTGAAGTCATAGAACAGAAAAGAAATAGCCAAACTCCTGACTAGGATGAAAGATACCAGATATATTAAGGTATATCGAGTAGCCAGTTGATAGAGGAAACAATTTCTTTTTTAAAATTTTATGTATTTGCTGCAGGGTCTTGATGTATAGATCAGACTCATAGTGATCTGTCTGTTTGCAGTTTCCCGAGCTCTGGGATTACAGGTGTGTGCCACCATGCCTGGGCTCAGTGGCCACCTCGGTGCACCTAGGGGCAGGGCTGGCATGGCACATGGAACCAGGGATCGAACCCCAGTCCCTGTGCTTGCCTAAGCAGGCACTTAGTCCACTGAGCTATCTCACTGGCCCAGTAATTGCCTTTTGGACTGGAAAGGAATGTTGAGGTGGATCAAAATACTTCTTCTCACTGAGGAATGGTTATGGTGCATTTGTCCACTAAACATTTTCAATGCTCATCATGATTACCAGTTTTCTTTTTGGAAAGCTCAGTGGCCACTGGCTTTGCCTTTGTGTGAATGCATGGGAAGTTCACAAAGAGGGAAGAGGAAGCCACTGAGATAGGACAAATGGCTTGGGGTGGACCAGATTCAAAACTGAATGGGCCTGTTGGAAAGACACAGTTCTGGTCTTGTTTAGTGACAAATACACAGAAGAATCTCCTGGATGCTCTTTCATCAAACCCACGTGTATTGTCCATCTATTCCCTTCTGGATTCTGGGGACATAGGAAGTATAATACATAACCCATGCTACCAAGGAGCTTAAATTTGGAGTTAGACATGGGCCCATAGTTAGAAGGTGCTTCAGGTACTTGTTAGAAGTCCGCAGAGGGCAAGGTAACTGCACAAAGGAGAAGTCAATTTGATCTGAATTGAAGAAAGGTCAAAGTGGTTCATTCAGTGAGCAAGTGTGACTTTAGCGCCTACCAGGTACCCAGCACTGTTCTTGTCCTTTGGAATACATGTAACAGTAAACAAGGCAGGCAGATGTTGTAAACAAATATACAAATGCAGGAGATAATTGCTGATGGTGACGAATGTTAGAGTGGATAAAGTGGAGCAACAAAGCAGGTGACAGAGGAAGAAAGGGAGATGACCCAATAAGATGGTCTGACAGAACAGTGGAACCAGGGTTCCTCGTTTATCAGATTTTGCTCATGCAGCTCCTTTAGTTCAGAGCAGTCCTGCCCTGTCACCCCCATTCTTTATCACTTTGTTTTAAAATGTAAGGCAGCCAGCCTGATAGTTCAGCAGATGAAAGCCCCTGCTTTGGCAGAGTGCAATGGCCGGGGTTCAATCCCCAGTACACCATGCTTGCCCTGCCTATAGGGCGCGCTGAGGCAGGGATTGAAACTGGGTGTGTTGGCGGACATCTATAATCCCAGAACTTGGGAGGCTGAAAACAGGAAAATCACAATGAGTCAGAACTACATAATGAGACCCTGTAGACCCTGTCCTAAAATACGGGGGGATATATATATATATATATATATATATATATATATATATATATATATATATATATATGTATTTATATTTTCCCCTGTATTTTTTTTTTTCTCAGATACAATGAAGCCCAAAGAGCAGAACTATTTAGTTTGTTTCTGGTCCCAAGAAGAGAAACATGCCACATGGTGCAGGCCATGTGGCAGAGTCAGGAGTCACAGGGAGCCAGGGAGAAAATGAGCAAGAGCCCTTACTGCAGTTTCCCCAGGAAGGACAGGGAGAGGCAGGATAAGTGGCCCTGTGAATGGCTAGTGTGAATAGTTTCCGCAGGCCTTGTCATAGAGTGGTTCCCTCTAGTTGTCTGGATTTTAGCCCTAGGATTACACGGACAGGAGAACAGTGTCTCCTAAAACGTAGGGGCCAGATGGAAGAAATGGCTGGGGATACTATTTCCAGTGGCTAGTGGTGCCTGTGAAAGCTGCTTGTTATTTCCAGGAATTAGCATCCTGCGAGTGGTACTCTCTCCCAGGTCAGTGAGATCTCAAGTGGTAAAGCATCAAAAATGAAGTAAGAAAATGTAGTTATACACCCCTCCTGACTTTTACCCAATTCAAATCTACTTTTCTGGGTTTGGTTCTGTGTAGCTCCTTAGTTAAGCCTTCAGTAACTTTCATTCAGGTCAAACCCCCTTCTATGGGTGCCTGTAGACTCACGCATCTACCTTTTGTAATCCTCACTTCAGTTTTGTCTTTATTTTTCTATAAGTTTTTAAATTGTGATTATTTTGGTTTCCTGTTCCAGGAAGCTGTCCATATCACCAGGCATGGCTGCCTCTTTTGCTTGCTAGGTATTGTCATTTCCTGCTATCATTCAAACACCTGACGTGAATGTGTAGGTGGTTGTCCTAGCTGGAGAGAACCCAGAGTGGGCAAGGTGGTAACACTGTGGGGTGAGGTCAACAGCATCATGGGAGGGTATGAAGCCTCATGAGTTTTGACTTTGTCTTGTAAGCACATAGGAACCTATTAGTAAACAGATAATCAGTTGAGAGAAGGAGAGAGAGAGAGAGAGAGAGAGCGCGAATGGCAGTAGAGGTGGGAATAGTAACATGATACTGTTGCAGGGAGTCTAGACAAGAATTAAGGAGCGACAAGAAAATAAATAAATGGCAAGGTAGGAGGACAGACAGGACTGTGGAGCTGACTAGATACAAGAGAATAATATGGACTAGTTTTGGAGATCAGATGTAAGTGGCTAGGTATTGTCTTTCTCTGAGAGAAAGGGGACATAGGAATGCAAATTCACATAAACAAGGTTTACTTTGGACATGGTCAGTTGTGTGTGGCTGTGGGGATGTCCAGAAGATGCCTGCTCACAGTTGGCAAGTGAATTGGGCCTTTACAAGAAAGGCCTGAGTTACCAATACAGATGGGGAGGCATTAGCAAGCAACTCAGTGGTAGCTGAATGGTACAGGGTTTGCTTCGGCCCTCTTGTCTCGCTGACCTAATGGGGCACCTTGTGTAGGGCTGGCGGATCTAGAGAGGCCACATTCACTTTGCTCTCCTTCCATTAGGGATGAGTCGTGGTTTATGGGTAGCAAACGGCAGTTAAATAGGCTCTCCTGTCCTTGTTGCCCTCTGCTGAGTCAGCCATACACTGTCCACGTGACAAAATGCTGTGGAAGCTCTTTTCACCTGTTCACCCCCCTGACGATGTTAGGAGTTGGTCGAGTTTTCCATTTTGTAAGTGGAGAAAAAGGAGGTTTGGTGGTTCAAGATCTGTACGAACTGTGAGTGTCAGAGCTGGGTCTGACCAGTTCTACCCACTCCCAGGGCTTTGCTCTCAGGTCCCACCCTGTGCTGCCTTTGAGCAACTATGGTGGCTGCTGGTTTGTTCTGCCTGGAATGCAATTATCCTTTCTTTCTTTGACATAAAAAAGACTTCTTTCTTTTAAAGTTTAGAAGTATATATGCAAAAAACATTATCGGTGATTATCTCTGCATGTAAAATTATGAATGATTTGTTTTCTTTTCCACACTTTGTATGTCCTGAATTTCATGAAATGAACATTTATTACTTTTTATAACCAGAAACATAATGGCACTCTTTAACAAAACAGTAATTTTTTTTCCTCATCCCACAATATTGTGGGCATTTATTGCAATTTTGCCATTGCTTCCCACTCCCATCACATTAATGGAAATCCTTAAAAGTAGCTTTATCAGTGCTTATTTTGTTTATACATGGCCTTAACTGAAAGGACAAAAGGATGATGGTTTTGCTTGAAGCTCTCAGAGCCCTTCTGCCTCCATGGACAGACGTGTGCTGTGGCCTCAGGCAGGGCCATGGGGGTGGGGTGCTCTTTGCCCCTCCACTCCCCAGTGTGTACATCTTAACTGTGAGGTACAGACTATGCACAGCAAGGAGCATGGGACTTCTGCAATATCTAGAAAGGACTGGAGTTTTAGGAACTCAGTGCTTTTAAGGAGGAAAATGGAGAATGAAAAAGGATGAGATGAGTGTGTTCTTACCTCATAACTGGTGCCTCTTTCAACACAAACAAGGTCAGTTCCTTTCTAATTGCTGTTGGTAGCCATGGGCACATGGTCGCTGACACTTCTCCATTCTCAACTCACAAGCTTGGTGAGAGTGGACTTGGGGCTACGAAAGTGATATCCTGAGAAAATGGAAGGGACTCAGATGGTTTTAAAGGATAATCTTTAAAAGAAGCATTATAAATCCCCCATTTAAATAATTGTAGTTCTCTATAAGCCTGCCCTGAACTGCTTTTAAGTTGTAAACTTCTAATTGGAAGAGACCCAGTATGTCCACATAAAGACACAAAGAAGACCAATAAAATTTAATTACTCCTACATAGTTCACTCCATTCTTGTGACTGTATGTGCCTTTTTGGCAGCCGGACAAGTTGGGGGAAATATTTACCCCTTGCTCCTTGCCCTTCACCTTCTGTTTTGCAGGGCTTGCAGGTTTTTCTATCTGCTCTCCATCACCTCTGCCACCCAGGCACTGGGTTGTGTCAGAACCTGGGGCCCCCTTCAGCAGTCTCCACCACTGTCCAAGGTCCTGGCTTCCCATCAGGCTGTTGGGGGATTATAGACTGACTTAGTTGTATACCAAAGACATATTCAGGGTGCTGAATGTGTTGAACTTGCTTCTTAGATATATTTGCCAGAAATAACATCATCATCCCTGAGGAGATGGTCCTGTTCCTGGAGTGTATGGCTGGAGCTCCATGTGAAGAATTATCCATTGTTTTTTCCTACGATAGAATCTACTAATCCTAAGATTTGAAAAACCTTAAATGTTACTTGAGAAATTAGTGCTGGAATCAATTTCTGTATTCCTTTGATAAAATATGCTAAAGGATAAGCCAAGCTATCTTAACTGAATACCTGTGAATGAACCCCTACACATTTCTGTTGTAATGTATTTTAGTGTTCATGTGTGATACACTTCATTTTATGATAAGCATTTACTACTTTTTAGTTGCTCACTTATTTTATGATAAGAAAATACAGCTACTAAGGGTGAAAATCTTAGGGCTGGTTTCTGAAGTCTTCTATCTTAACTACTATTAGGAATATAGAAGCTGGGTGTGGTGGCGCACACCTATAATCCCAGCACTTGGGAGGCTGAGGTAGGAGGATCCGTGTGAGTTCGAGACCAGACTGGGCTACAAAAGTGAGCTCAAGGCCAGCCTGAACTGCATAGTAAGACCTTATGTCAAAAAGGTTTAAAAAAAAAAAAAAAAGAATGTAATAGGCACTCACTGTCTTAACAGAAACATAAAGGAAGCCACACATGTACTTTAAAGATTTTTGATGTGTATGTTGTATTTAGAGCATGTTTTATTTTGAGTAGCCATAACTTAAATGCACAGTAGCTGCCCAGGGCAAGAGGCTGCCTTGTGAAGCACCACAGACTTAGAACATACTTGTTTACAATTTCATGAATACATACCACACCTTGATCCTTTTCTTCTCCCTATCCTCCTTCCTGTCCTCTTCCATCTCTTGGTGGTCTTAGATAACTAGAAAATAGGCTGGATCTACTTAAGTAGGTCAGTAGAGTAGAATAGCTATCTTGTGGCATCCTGTGCTCCTTATGCTCTTGTGATATATTGTTTATATCTTAATAATTATAAGGTAGAAATAAGGTGAAATAGGACATGACCCATTCTCATTCTATGGAGAAAGGCAACATTTCCGTTACTACTGTTGATGTAATAGAGCCCCAGGTTTGAGAACTAGAGACAGGGAAAATCCCACCAAATGGAGCTATTGCTATAGAACTTCTTTCAAAAAGCTGGGGCGGATGCCACTGGTGGTGTCAGTAAGGAGGGCTAACAAAAAATAAATGAAAATAACTTTACAACATCCACTTTAGGTAGATTTAATATAGAAAGGTTCAGGACAGGAGTTTTCTTTGTAAAATTTCCAGGGATATAGTTCAGTGGTACAGCACCTGCCTGGCAAATGTGAGGGTCCAAGTTCGATTTCCAGTACCCCCTGAAAAGAAAATGTCCTTATTTCCTGAATGTTTACGTGTGTAAATTTGTGCTTTAATTTCATTAAGTGAGGATGGGTTGCTCTACTTAAAGCCAGAGTAACTCTGCAGCTTTAGAAAAAAGACATGAATTAGACTACCTTCACATAGCTTTGTCATTTATTTGTGAGTTCCACTTTACCTGCCCTTACATTACCTTTAGTGGAAAAACAGTTGTGGAATATGGCAAGGGTAGGAAAACCAGTTGTCTTCATTGGTAAAACACTTCTAAAAGGTTGCAAAGTGACATTTCAACCAGTGAAATCAGAAAGCTCTTTCAGCTCTTTTAGCAATATCTAAATTTATGGATTGTAAGAGGGTTAAAGTGAGGAAAATTAACCAATTCTAGAATAGTAGCAGTGTTCTGCGGGGGGACCTAACACTAACATTCTTGTAAAGATAAATATTAACACTCACATTCTTCCACTCCTATCATGCAAACCTTAGGGAATCAATCTAAATTTGTTGCCTGTTCTTGGATTTCTAAGGGATCTTTCATTTTCCTACTTTTTTTTTTTTTTTTTTTCCATCCAGGAATTAAATAGCTTTAATTACTTGGATCTGTACAGACTTGCTGACCTCTTTAACCTCACTTTGCTGGAGAAGGCAGTGGTCGATTTCTTAGTGAAGCATCTCTCCGAACTCCTGAAGAGCCGCCCAGAAGATGTTCTGACGCTTCCCTATTGCCTGCTGCAGGAGGTCCTGAAGAGCGACCGGCTGACCTCGCTGAGTGAGGAGCAGATCTGGCAGGTGAGGGGCTCTGCCCACGTCCTCTGTTGGCACCAAGTAGGTCTGACATGACTAGATGCTGAAGGATAAAGGAACAGTGGCATTATTCTTTCTGTGGTTAATGTTTTTGAAGCCCTGTTCCTTTCATGGGTAAGTGACTTGAAACACTAGCTGAAAAGACTTTAGCCCACTGTGCCGCTGACCTCAGGAGACAGTAGATGATGTTCCTCACACCCAAAGTACTGACCTGGTCACATCAGAAAAAGTGAAGGAGGCTGGTGAGATAGCTCAGTGGACTAATCACCTACTTAGGTAAGTGTAGGAACCAGGGTTCGATCCTTGATACCACCTGCCGCAATGGCCCCACCGATGAGTCCGGGGGTGGTGGCGCATACCTATAGTCCCAGTGATGGGGAAACTGAAAATAGCAGGATCCTTGTGAATCAGAGCTGCATAGTGATGCCCTGCACAAAAGCAATTTTTTAAAAAAAAAGAAAGAAAAAGTGAAGGAATTGCTTTCCTCAGAAAAAGAATTATTTCTTAAACAATATGAGAAAAAAATAGATAGTACAGAGATACTTGTGCGTTATTTGGTTTGAGTGAAATCAGAAAAAATTCTGTTTTACTGTAAACAGTTTAGAAGTGTTTCATGAATACAGTAGAGAACAACTTGGACCTTGAGTGAAATAATGCTCTGCTTACGTTTTGGTGAGAAAAATATCCCTCCACGCTTCACTCTGTATTCATTGCTGCTTGTCTAAGCCCTGCCTTTTTGTCCGACATTGCATTCTTTTCACATCTGTCACCTCTTTGTCTAGGAGAAAGAAGGACGTTTTGTGTTTGGAAGTTGATTATTCAGTTTAGATCCGCTCTGCTCATCCCTAGTGACTATCCTTGAAGAGTGTGCCTAATGTCTTTGGGAAGCAGTCTGAGGCCATCTTCCTCCTTCCTCTACCACTCTCGGTGTTTGGAACATGACCTAGCCATGGTGGTACTTCTACAGTGCTCTGCATTCAGGATTTTGTGACTGTTTGAAACATAGCTATATTCAGAATACAAGGCAAAATTTCAGGTTCTCTATTGGCAGATGAGATAGCAGATTTCTGATAGCATATTCACAGAGTACTGTAATTTTGGTTGCAACTGAGTCATAGTTCTCACTGTCCAGTATCTGATTGTAGAAATGGATGATCCTTCCTTCTTCTTCCTCTCTCTCTCCTCCTCTCTCTCTTTCTCTCTCTCATCTTCCTTCTCACTCTCCCTTCTTCAACCTGCAATCTCCCTCTTCATTTTTGAGAATAACAAGGCTTGCAATGTACTTAGAATCTTCCTAGGCCCTGGCTCTTTAACTCTGTAGTGACCTGTGACCACAGCAGGGCCCCGAAAGGCTCATCACTGCCACTTTCCAGAGGAAGAGAATAAGGCCTCAGTGTCTGGCTGAGAAGTGCAGCAGAGAGCTCAGCATCAGATCCGTGTCTGCTGGCATCTGGCCCATTTCTCAACTATCCCAATTAGTGTGATTTTTTTAAAGTCATAATTTTATCTTAAGTTTTTCTGGGGCTGTATTGAAGAAGCTGCTGGTGATACATGATTTTGGTAGGCATTTTAATGATATCCACCTCCCCATTATGACATAAATCATCAGATTTTGGCATCAATTCAAGATAGAAAGTAGTCTTGGCTTCCCAGTAGAAAAAGAAGGACTTGGGATGGATTCTGCACTTAGTTTTTTCTAAGTGAATTGAGTTTTGAGACCACCCCTCCATGTGGCATTATTTTCTTAGTATGTAAGGATGAAGGCATTACCAGCAATCAAAAAAATGTACAGGTATCTCAATGCCAAGGAAATTCTATACTGTCTACCCAAGAGTTATCGCAATTTCTTTTAACGTTTACTTGGATTATAATGTAGAATTTTAAAAGTTGGCTTCTACTGCAGGCAGTAGCCTTTTTTTTTTTTTTTTTTTTTTTTTTTTTTTTTTTTTTTTTTTTTTTTTTTTTTTTTTTTTTTTTTTTTTTTCTTTATAAGACCTGGTCCTCAAGAAAGAATTAAAAGAATCACATAAGTATTATCAATTTAGGCATTCAACTGGCAATAAGAAACTGTTTTTGCTTTATCTTAGTAAATAAGTAATTCCCTCATACTCAACTCAATAGGGAAAAATCAAATCAGACCAGCTATATTGCCTCAAGTATAGTTAAGTTTATCATTTTTGCTGAGGTTATACTAGTAATGCAATATACCATGGAAGAATCTAATATTCAGCCCAGGGTGAAGATTGGGTATGCCAGAGGATTAGTGTCAGGGTGCTTTATAGAAGTGAAACTTGATGGACAGGCTGGAGACAGATCTACAGAATCTCATTAAATTGCTGAATTGTTCATTACAGAACGTTCTCACTGTAATAAAGTGCTCATTGACTTTGACAAATCCCCATCCCATGTTTTAAAGAAGAACAGTGAAGCAAAGGGTGCTGGGGAGGAGAAAGAAAATTGGCAAAAAAGTAGGACAGGCAATGGAAAAACAGATGGCGGAATAGTGCTACTTGATTAATATGTGCAACCTGTGACTTGGGTGAGAGTGCGGTGAACGTGCACTCGTTACCCAGGTGGCTGTTCTGCTGTGTACTGATAATGTAATCGGAGACAATACCTTTTTTTGGTGAAAGGTCTAATTTTCATTTTTCACCAGACTTCACATAGTCTGGCTCTGAAGGCCTGTCATAAGAACCTTCAAATTATCTTTTCAGAACAAAGTCTTCTTTCTCTCCTCCGCTGTTGTTACTCAGTCCCTTTCCTTATGTCCAGGCTCCAGTAACCATTCTGTGGATCTGGGAATCTGTGAGATCCTGCCAAGATCATGTCTTATATCTGTTCTTTTCGCTATTTAACTTTAAATCTTTGTGTCTTCTCTTATAGAGGGCTTCTTTTTTTTTTTTTCCTGTCTTTTTTCCATAACCTGAAATCACTTGGTCTGTTCATAAAACTTTACTCTGTATTCAGAGGTGACATAGAGACTTATGCCACCCTCACATATATGATAAGTAATGACATTCTTTTAGCTGAGTCTGGTCATACATACCTGTTATCCCAGCACTCCAGGAGGCTGAGGCAGGGGAATCTCAAGTTGCAGCCTAGCCTTGGCACCTAGCCTTGACCCTGTGTATAAGTAAAATGATTTTAAAAGGCTAGGGATGCAGCTTAGTTGGGAAGGACCTGAGTACAGTCTTTCACAAAATTATTTGTTTTGAAATTCAATTCAGTATATCTCAACAGTTAAGTTTCATATTCCAAGGCCAATGACTTCTTAGGTTCCAGACACCATATTGATGATCAGATTCTAAGAACGAGAAGGGTAAAACCAGTCAGAGAAGAAGCACGATGCACGAGGGCCTCGTCTTTGTGACCAGGTATGTCTCCTTCAGTTTTACTATGTTCTCAGGCTTAGCTGTAACTTTGAACTTTATTTTAATAGGGTCTCATTAAATATCTTGATAGAGTCAATATATAATTTTAGCCTATGAAACCAAGGCCATTTTTACCACGGGATGGTGGCCAAAGGGTACAAAAAGATTCCTGTTGCATAGGAGTACAGGTTGTAGAAAAAAGTTGAACAATCACGTAATTGTTTAGATAAACTAAGCCTGACAAGGTGTACGCTCCCTCGTCAGCATTTCCTAAGGACTGACTGAGGTGAAGCATTTTTCTCTCCCAGGCCTCACTTGAAGAGGGAGGGAGCCTTGTGGTTAATGAAAATAAATCATTAATACAGTTCTATAAATTACTAAGTTACCTCTGAGATAACAAAAACTGTTTCAGTAGACGAAGATGGCTTATGAAAATAAAAGCGAATATTTCTCGATTATCTGTTATGTCCTAGGCCTAGTGTTGGAAGCTAGGTCCCTATAAAACTGTACAAAAATGTTGAGCATTGAGTTAGATTTATTTCACTTTCATTTCTGAATATGGAATTGTTTTTGTTTTCCTTTAACTATTAATTTATAGTTTTCTCATGTTAGTGAGGAGGACATACTCTGTAGGCACAGCACGCTCCTTTGTTAACCTTACGATCTTGTCAGTGCTTTTATTCCTTACTCTGGATTTGAGGGTACCAAATCCAAAATATTATATGGTAATATTCTAAATGTAACTTTACTTGGACTTAAATGGACATTAAGAACAAACAATCTATTGATCACATGAACTTGAGTGGGCCCTACCAGGACAGACCTCAGCTGAGTCTTCTTTATCCTCAGAATGGTATGGCAAAGAAAGGCCATGTTATCTGTCCTGCAACTGTGGGATGATCCTGCTTACATTTGATTATATACTCCCAAGGCAGAGGCTGAGCCTAGTGTATGTGTCACATGCTGCTATATGTTGTTTTCTTGTATACCATAAATAACAAATAAAAAATAATATAGAGTGTCCAGAAGAAAAAGGATTGTGTGGCGCTGGGGAGATAGCTTGGTAGCCTAAGTGCGTGCTTGGAAAGTGCAAGGACCCGAGCTTGCTCCCCGGTACAACATGCTGTGCCAGCCCTGGGACCCTAGGTCCTGTGCTAAAGCCAGGCATGATGGCACATGCTGCCTGCTTATAATCCCAGCACTGGGGAGGCTGAGATGGGAGGATTACTCTGAATCCAAGCTGCATAGCAAGAAAGACCCTGTACCCAAGAAATAAATACACAATTAAAAAATTTTAATGTATTGAATGGATAGTAAGATATATCCTGTTTTACTCCTATATAATGTTGTATCTATTCTAGATAAGTACAAGATGAGTCTGGCTTTTAAAAGACTACCCTTTCCTTATATGTTTTCAAAATTTTGCTTTCATAAGTTATATTGTTAATAACCTATTCAACTTTATATCTCTGTAATTCAAAGTCAGCAACCTTAGATGTAGTAGTTTTTCTGACAATCTCCCCTTGAGCTTTTATCTACACCACAGAATCACCCATGCTACAGTTCGATTTAATCCTTTCCCTCAGAAGGAATCCTAGAAGGTAAACCCAAATGAAAAGCTGCTTTCTTCTTATAGTTGGATCAGAGAGGATACCAGTGATGCACTCAGCTTGCACCAGTTAGAGCTTACATCAGCGGTTCTCAACCTGTGGGTCACGACCCCAGCGGGGGTTGAATGACCAAAACACAGGGGTCGCCTAAAGCCATTCCAAATCATAACTGTAGCAAAATTACAGTTTTGAAGTAGCCACCAAAATTACTGTTTGGTTTGGGGTCACCGCAACATGAGGAACTGTACTATGGGGTCCCGGCACTAGAAAGGTTGAGAACTACTGGCTTAGATGGTGAGTTTGACCCAAATGTACTTCTGAGCAGGGAGAAGCTAATATATCAGATAATACTGTTGTAATCCTCTGGATTTGAATATCACACTGGTGGTTCAAAAATGCTTCTACATTTATTTTGAAGAAATAGATAATAGGGGCTGGGGATATAGCTCTGAGGCACAAGTGCCTGCCTGACAACTGCAAGGTTGTGAGTTTGAACCCTGGTCCCACAAAAAAAAAAAAAAAAAGCCGGGCGTGGTGGCTCACGCCTGTAATCCCAGCACTCGGGAGGCTGAGGCAGGAGGATTGGTGCAAGTTTGAGACCAGCCTGGGCCACAAAAGTGAGCTCAAGGCCAGCCTCAACTGCATAGCGAGACCCTGTCTCAAAAAGACAAAGAAAAAAAAAAGAAATAGATAATAAAGGTAGAAGTGAAATCCATGTCTTCTAATTCTTGGGTTTTCTTCACTTTGGTCTATAGCTTTTAAATTCACTAATGAGTAATGACACGAAGATGCAATAAGGGGGCCGGTCAGATAGCTCAGCAAACTGAAGTGCCTGCTTAGGCAGAGTGCAGTGGCTGGGGATTGGTCCCCAGCATGCTGTGCTGGCCCTACCCCCGGGGGCCACTGAGACTGCAATTGAAATTGAGTGTGGGGGCACACACCTGTAATACCAGCATTTGGGAGACTGAAAACAGGAGAATCACTAGGAGTCTGATCTACGTAGTAAGACCCTGAGAGCCTGTGCTAAATACAGAAAAAGGAAAGAAAAAAAAGCCCACATCAAATTAGTGACTTTAAAGAAATGAAGAAGCACTTGACCATTCCACTTAACTTGTAGTGCACACAAATTGAAAGGATAATGGTCACTCTCCATGTCTCCAGGCCTGGGCCATCCTGCTAATGCTGCATTCTGTGTCACGTGCTCTGCTCACTAACTCCACAAGGTTTCATGCACCTACTCTGCCTGAGCACAGCTATTGAGTATCATTGCCTCCTACAGGACGGGTGCTGGCTGTTGGTAATGGAAAGGACCATCGGGACTCGACTGCCTGTACTGACTTGAGCCAAATAGTGTAGTGATTTCTTTGTCAAGTCCAGGCCAATTGAAATGATGTGACAGTGCAAAATGAAATGTGTGCTTGGACATTTTCATGCCACCAGTGTCCTTTTGCCTTTTCTTTAGTGCCTTATTCATTGTGAGCTTTTGTTCATGTATGTACCCTCTAAAAGCTTTGCATGCCTTTGCCAATCCATGTGATGTAGTCCAAGTTACAGAAATCAGCATGGATGATTAATCAAAACAATTCAGTGGATAGTGTCCATTTTTTAGTACTACTTGGAAATTGATAACTGGAAGTGGAATAAAATATTATGGACTAAGAACTCTTACCTAAATTGTGATATTTCATCATGTTTCTGCTTTTTCTCATTTCTATTTTGTACATAAATTGTAGGGTCTTGTATACCTTTTTTTCCAGATAGACGCTTTCAGGGCATCTCCATGATATCTCAATCTATTTTTTGCTTTAATCTTACTGTGATTAAACTTACCAAATTTGTGTTATTCAGTTTTCTCCCTGAAACTTCTAAAAGTTTCTTACAGCTATGTAGTCTTTTGTACGAACGTGATGAGACTATCTCCGTTTCCTTCTTATTAGATATTAGTGAAGAGAATGAACAGTGGCTCCTTTGTATGCCAAAATAGTGCTGCTCTGAGGGTGTTTGATCTTCCCAGGGCCTCCAGTGGGACACTGAGAAGAGCTGCTATGTCAGGGATTGGTGCTGAAGCTGCCAGAGTGTCTGTTCAGTCACACTCCCATCCATATACAGCTAATTCCTCTTTGAGGATGCTTTCTGAGTGACTTGACTAGTGGCTTTGCTGTTGTTTGTCTCAGCTGTCTGCCTCTATGAGACACATGAAACATTCATTTCAGAGGGACTTTGCCCCAGCTAATCCTCAGCACTGGAGCTAGGCGTTGTTGAGTAGCTGTGAGAGGTAGTGATTATCAGAAATTATGGGAGATCTAACTTATATCATGTGCTCCTGTTCCCATGAGTTAATAGTTTCTTTTTCTTTTTTCTTTTTGAAAAAAACAAGCACAACGGAACAAGGTGATTTATGAGATATGACATATTTATGTTCTCTGCTTCTAATTTTCATTGTGATTCATGTTGTTTCCACACTGATATTTTTGTTGTTGCTGCTGTGAGAAGGAAAAAGATGACTGGAGAATATTACTTATGCATTGGTGGCCTGCAGTAATATAGCTGCTACCTGGGTTATCAGGGATTTAAAAATAAAACCCAACCATAAGCTATATATGAGGTAGAAACCCTGAGGCTAGGCACAGAGGTCTATTAATAATAACAGCAATAGTAATTCTTTACAAGCCTAGAGAGCTTCATATTTTAAAACATTTTTTTCTATTTACTTCATTTGAGTCTCTCATCAGCCTTGTCAAGTTTGATGAGGCAAGTGTTACCCAAACTTTACTGGGAAAACTGTAGTTCACAGAGCTTCCATGGTTGGCCCACTTCATAATAGAAGGTTTAGTGAAGCTCACTGTGTTCCTTTAAAATCCCTAAAATCCCAAGACCTGAGTGCCTTATACATCATCTAAGGTAGAGGCTTTATATATTATTCTATAGTGAGTGAATTGGCAGTGGACATTTTTATAATTACCAGCTTTTATTTTCACCTATTTTATTCAACTTTCTGTGAAGCTGCAAAAATGACCCCAATAAAAGTAGCACAGGGCAGTGTTACTGAGGGTCTTTCTTGAGCAGAGCTTGGAATACTGGAGCTCTAGATGGATAAAGGAAGAAGAATGGATAGAGAATTACAGCAGAGTGAGGAAAAAATCTTTTGTTCCTTCTGAGTACAAGGTAGTGAAGTGTACAGCAGAAAACAAAAGCTGATAAGGAGGAATCATTTTAAAATCCTACCAAGAGACATAAATTCATGTAAAAGAGAACCTAGAATGTCTTTATTTCTGTTGCAGTGATACAGACTGTGGAAATCTACAAGGCTGTTGTTCCTATCTGGAACTAGAAATTGGATGAAAGGAATGGAAATGATTAATCATTACATCTTCATTTTATGCCCAGTACATTGACTATTTAGAAATTTATGTAGCAAAAATGGACAGTTAGATGATGCCTTGTATGTGGAAGTTAAGAGAAAAGGAAAACGTTAATATATTGACATGGGTAAACCTTAGCCTCTTGCTTCTACAAATGAACTTGTGGGCCCATGTTTTGCAATATCAGGCCAGTTGAGAGGCCATGCTAGTTCACCATAACTAACCATTGGTCCAGATATGCGAAAGGAGGTGAACTTTGTGATGTTGTCCAGAGGCTCTAGAATTAGTTATGTTCGAATAACTCATGGAGAAGCCTCAGCATTCAGCATTCAGTACTGACTTCCTTGTACCATTGCTTCTTCCTCACTGACTTCAAAACTTTGTTCACAAGAAATAAATAATATCTGAACTCAGCACACCCAGAAAAGTGGCTATTCTAAGAAACTAACTGGTGGCAGCAGCCACCAATAAGCATAATGCTAAGACATTTTTGTGCCCATAACGCAATGTGTGTTTTCTACCGCAAAGCTCTGGGCCCTCGCCTGGCCACCTGCTTTGCGTTACATGGGACGGCACACAGAAAGGCTGCAAATGGATATGACATTCTGGTAGAGAAAGCATAGCCAAAAAGATAAGTCTTTTTTAAAAAGGGAAGGACTTTAGTGAGTTCAAAAGGTAGATAGTAAAGATTTCTTTTAAATAATATCTTACAGTTTTTTTTTTTTGAAGAATAAAAACATGAGCAACAAAAAAACAAAGACAGAAATAGGGTAACATGCAACAATACATATGTTACTGATTTTCAAAGCAAGAATATCTAAGGAACAGTGATTGATATATTATCTATTTTTATTGTCAAATCTGTTGCTCAGATTAACAGATATGGTTATGCAAGATGGGGCACATGATTGAATATTAGCACATGCTTTTAAAAAATCTTACATTTTTGTTCTTGACTCTCATTTTATTTTATTTCCTTTTAAAAAATTTACTTTAGGGCTGGGGAGATAGCTCCGAGGCACAAGTGCCTGCTGGGCAAGTGCAAGGGGGCAAGGTCGTGAGTTCGAACCCTGGTCCCACAAAAAAAAAAAAAAAAATTTACTTTAAAGAAAGTATAGTAGTACTTGATATGGCACTAGAAATGGTACACATTTGGTGTACCATCTTGGTGAAGACCAAGATGACAAGTATTTCAAGCATGGTTTTATTATTATGGTCCTTAACGTAATTGCTTAGTTCAGATATCAACATAAGAGAGTCAGGGCAACATAGAGAGTCATTGCTATTCTACCAATTAACTGATGGAAATTCTTAGGACTATTGCCTTATCCAACTTGTATATATGCATATATAGTTTTGCTCCTACCTTATTTTCTAATCTAACTTCTCTCTCTCTCTCTCTCTCTCCTTACATTATGGCCAGCTCAGCGTGCCCTGGGGGTGGGGCCGGTGCAGCTTGTGATGCCAGGGATCGAACTGCGGTCTGTGCAGTTGCCTAAGCTTGCCTAAGCAAGCGCTTTAGACTGCTGAGCCATCTTGCCGGCCCCTAACTTGTTTTTCTCTCTCTCTGTTGTTTAATCCTTAAGTTCTGTTTTTTTTTTTTTTTTTTTTTTTTTTTTTTTTTTTTTTTTTTTTTTTTTTTTTTTTTTAATTTAATTGTGTCTGTTTTAGAGAATTAAAAAAAAAAAAATCTTTTATTTATTTGGTACCAGGTCTCACTACATAGCTTGGACTCATAGTAATTCTCCTGTCGCAGCTTCCCCAGTGCTGGGATTATAGGCATGCATCGCCATGCCAGGTTTAGGTGCCAACATGACATGTGGTACAGGGGATTAAACCCACATCCTTGCGCTTGTCAGGAAGGTGCTTAGACCACCTAGCTATTTCCCAAGCCTAAAAGGCCAAAAAGCAATTTTTTTATTTTTTCGAAGTAGGAGAAATTGAACTTAGGACCTTGCACTTCCCAGGCAGGAACTTACGCTACTGAGCTGTATCACTGGCCCCAAGATCTCTAACATTGTTCTGCCTTGTTTATAAAAAATACTACATGGCTGATGACATAGCTCAGTGGTCCAAGTGCCTGCTTAGGCAAGCACTGGGACCGGGGTACAATCCCCAATACCGCATGCTGTGCTGGGCACTGCTCCGGGCACGCTGAGCTGGCTGTTGAGTCCAGGAGTGGTGGCACAGGCCTATAATCTGGCTCTGGGGAGGCTGAAAACAGAAGGATCACTACAAGTCCAAGCTGCATAGTGAGACCCTGTACCACATACATGAATATAAATAAGTAAAATAAATACATACTACAAGTCAGTTTTGGTGACTAGTAAAGACACTACCTGTGCTTCAAGCATATTAGCCAAAACCGTCCTGCATGCTGGAAGCTGCATGCTGGATCTACCTTCTTTGTTTGGTTTCTTGTTGATGAGAAACTCCATACACTACCTCCTCTGACCACACAGGGAAATCAGGTAATTAAAGGAGTGATGGATGGCCTGCTGAAGTTTTAATGTTTTAGGAAGACCTACCTTATTAATACTTTAAGGCAAGTGGGAATAATACCATTAATTTTGATGAATTCATTTGCTCTTCATATAGCTTTTAATTTGTAATTCTTTGTGAATTACAATGTAATTCGGCATTCATTACACTAAACTGACTGTAAGTCAGCCAATCACAAAAGGAAACGACTCAGTGCTGAAAGTAAAGCTAAGGATGTCCCATCCAGGAAGGACGACGCTCAGTTAGGTGGTGAAGGTACATCAGCCTCACTTTCTTTGGTTGAGAGATTGACATTGGAGCTGAGGACCGTAAGGGATTCTTTATTTTACTCATTGCAGGGGCTGTGTGCTCTTTGGAATAAAGTGCCATAAATTGCAATAAAGGGTAAGCAATAAAATAAAGAATTGACTCAATTAGGCTTGCCAGGTCCCCTGAAGAATATTTTTGTTTTTTTCATCCTGTAGAATTTAGGCAATGTTGAGGGCTCTCTGGTGCTTTAGGATGATTAATTCCATACCCCTTTAGATTTGGGGGGTGGTCATTATAGCCTTATACCCCAACTGCCCTGCCTTTAACTTCACAGCCTGTCAACGAGCTGGGAAATCCTGTTTTGGATCTTATGTGCAGTCAGTATACCAAAGACATCCCTATTTGACCTATGCACAAACTGCATCCGGGTAGAAGTCATCCTTTAAAAGCCAATGTTACAGTTCCTCTGAGCATGCAAGGTGCGGTGATCTGTCAGACATCAGGTGCTTGAGAAAATGTAGAGAGCAAGTGGGGATTTGGAAAACGGATGCTCTGCAGCAGTTGTCGGCTGTTTTCCTTTGAAAATCAAGAAGTCCTGAGTCAGATCTGGCAGTGTTCTGCTCAAAGCCTGTCCATATACATTAGGAGGATTAGAAGAACTTTGTCCATTCTGAGCACAGGAGTGGTAAAAATAAATAGATAGATAGATAGATAGATAGATAGATAAATAAAATAAAATAAAATAAAATAACATTGACCTATACAAGGAGGTCTTGTTCTCAGAGCATGAATTTGCTAACTATGGCATGGAACCATTGATGCTGTTTTAAATAACTCTTTTCACTTCATTAATTATGTAACCTGATCTTATCATTTCAACATACAACTTAGCAAATAAAATGGCCTACATTTTGTGTAAAAAAGTTCGTGCGAAGAGGTTAAAAGCAACCCTGAATCCTGAATCACCCTCAGCCCTGTTTTACATGGATGCTGATCGTAATCCCAGAACACACAGTCCTGAGTACTGAGGTTCAGAAACGTCAGCATCCCTAGGCTCTGAATCCTCCAGTTCTCTGTCTCTTTCTCTGTCTGGCTGACTGTCAGATTAAATACATGTTAATCTTTACAGCTTAAGGTCTTTCCTTTGTTTAGTGATACTGGCTTCAGTCATGATGTTCCCATGATTGGACTAGTTGACTTTAAAATACAAAAATAAAATGGAAGATTATTTTTGCCAGTATGACACAAATATATATTCCATTCACCACTACATCTTAAAGAATGTTAGTATGTATTGTTTGTTGATTAAGGACAGCCATGTAAATGGAATTGTCTACTATTTCAGTTTTATCAAAACCCTTGTTATGCCACGTTTAGTCTGCCCTATCACGGAATGTTCATTCTTTCCCCCTAAATGTTCTTTTAAATGTCAGTATCAAGTTAGAGGATGTTGGTCTCTTTGCCATCTCATGGTTCCCTGTGTAGCTTTGGCTTCTTCATCAAAAACAAATCGTATTTAACACACACCGTGATAAATGAACTCCTTTGATATTCTTAATGTTCTTGTTGTTCTTAAAGAACTGTAAGGATCTGGGCAGGGGAGCTGATGTTGAGGTAAACAGAGCACTGGAATTGAGAAGAGACTTTTCCAGGGACTCCTGTCCTCCGTTTGATCTTCTCCGCATTTAGAATGCCAGCAGGATAAATGGGCCTGCTAATCAAACAGCACTGAGAGGTTAGGTCATTGGAAGCCTTTTAGTCATTTTTGTGCTTTTCAAGAGTGAATTTGTTAGAATTATGCTGAATACCCACTTAAAGCCTCAGCTGATAACCCTACCTGTGTTTTATAACTCTGCACTGTCAGAACTCATAATAAGTCAAACATTCTTTCAGTGGTGCTCATAAGGGAGGAAAAAAACCCCCACAAATTTAAGAGTAATTTCAGATTGTAAATGAAAAGGAGAGGCACGACTGTTCATTTGCACCAATCATGCCTTCCTTTCATCTGCTCTGATTAGGCCTGGTGCAGTTTCATCAGACTCCTCCATCACTGAGCTGTCACTCCAGCCGTCTGTTGATTGAAAACAATCAAGGCTCTGATGGCACAATTATTCTGACCCTTTAACTAGAGGCTGCTGTGATAATGAAAGGTTGATTATGATAGTTTGTGCCTCTTTCAGTTTGCCAAGAAGGTTAATTTGGGCATCAGACGGATGTTTAATGGGCGCTTGCTGGCTACACTGAGGTAAATGAGAACGTGCAGTCTTGGATATTGCACGGATATAGTTTGGCTGTCAATCATTGTCATTTGGAGTTTGTGCCTCACACTCTGGAAATCACATTTTATTTTTTCCTTGGGATTTAATTTATTCTGTGCCCTGAGGAAGTTCTTTCACTCGGTGACCTTCACAGCAGTTTTCTCTGCCTTCCCCCCTCCTTTTTTTTTTTTTTTTTCCAAATGGAGCTCAAAGGCACAACACATCTAGAAGAGCATTTTTCTTTCATTTTCACTTAAAAATGGAAACTTAAAAAATCCATCCTTATCACTGCCTTCCAATAGAGCAAATGTTTCTATTCTGATTGTGCAGTGGGGAAGTACGAGCGACAGGGACACTGTGGCCGGTTTGCTAACACAGCAGCTCACACAGTTCTGTACTTTCTCTTGTGCTGTCCAGCAAATGCACTAAATTAAAACGAGGCACACAGGCGGGACCCCAGGCTCGGTTCGCCTTCTGTTCCCTTACCAGCCTGTCTCGGAGCAGTCTGCCCCATTGCTGCTTCCAAAAACAGCGTCTTGCTCCTTGTCCTGCCTCGGCAAGCATGGGGGAAGGGCTGTAGTCATGGAGGCAGATGTTTGTCTCTAGAAGTACAAAGGTTATTAATTGTATAAATTTCAGGTTGTATAAATTCTAGTAACTATTAGAAGTGTAGTGTAGGAATCATCTGGTATTTATCACGTGTAACTAATATTATAATGCACTTCTTTTATACATAGCTTTTAACAAGAAAAAATAGTAAAATAAAAATTTTTTTTAAAAAGCTATAGCAAAGTCCTTGTTTCTTTCTCCAGGCTGGGCATAGAATGGCCTCACGTATTAGGTGTCTGAGAGCTAGAATCATTGTTCTGCTTTTTTTGTTTTTATTGTCTTTATTTCTTTCATTTCAGGGGCAGATTTCTACTTAGCCTTGAACATTGTTTTTCATGTGCAAATTGTAAAACAATCGAGTGGCTAGATGTTAAAATGACAGCATGATAATCATAATTTTGCTTCAAGTGTACTATTTTCACGTTATTTACCTCTTGCTTTTCCTCTCTCTCTCTCCCTCTAAACTGTTTTTGAATAGTAAAGAAAGTCATTAGACTCATTTAGACTCACCTGAAAAGGCCTCAAAAGTGATTTAAAGCATTGAATCAGTTACTGTTTTCAGTTAGGCTTTATTTACACAGAAACGTTATTTCAAATGTTTACTTGAAAACAAATAAAAGGATTGTGCGTTGGTTCTTTCCCACACTGACCACAGAGGATTATCTGTGTCTAGCTCATTTGAGAACATGGATATAATCACCCTCAGGGATGGTTCATAAAATTATTGTTTGACTGTGTCTTTTTTTTAAAAGGTGAAAAATATAAAGACAGTTGAGAAAGATGTGCTCAATCAAATCAATCAAATGCTTTTTGGTATTTAGAAAAGTAGTTTGAGGTTTAATTGTGTTAATATATATATAACGATATTATGGCGGGTTCAGCCTGCCCTGGGGGTGGGGCTGGCTTATGTGGTATCTGGGATCAAACCGTGGACCCTGTGGTTGCCTCAGCTTGCCTAAGCAGGCGCTTTAGACAGCTGAGCCATCTTGCTGGCCTGTATTAGTATCTTGTGGTATTCCTTTTTAAGGCAAATATATCATGATTTGAAATTAATGTTTACCTCATCCTGACTGGATTCCGGCTGCTCCAACCCATGTGGTCTTTGTGTAGGTATTTGGAAAACTTATCTCCAAGATAGGCAGCTTTTCCCTTGCTCTCCCAGCCCTTTAGGACACAGTCACCCCTATGCCCTCACAAGGGCCCAGGCCACCAGGACTGTGTGTGTACTCGGGCACTCCTCAGAAGCTCTCTATGGGCATCTCACCTGCACTGCCTGGTTTTGCTGCCAACTACTTGGCTTCTAGGGCTGGCTCCAGCTCTTGGGCCTGGTTGTTTCCTCCTCAGTGCTTGACCCTAACTTCCTTCTAACCCTAGGGAGAGTTAGACCTGTGATTTCTCCACATTTGCCTCATTGTCCTCTCATTTAGTGAACTCAGCGATTGTCTACTGAAAGTAAAACACGGTCCTCCCCTCACCTGTCATGCAGATTAACTTCACCACTGCCTGTTGTTCCTTTACCTACGACTGTCCCACTTTCTTCAAATCTTCAGAGACTGTTGAGCCCCTGGTTCTCCATCTTGGAGCCATCTTTCATTTACCCAGCTTCCTTGTGTGAAGGCCAGAAACAGAGCTCTGCAGGTTACACTCCTATCCAGACTCAACCTTTTCCAAGTCTGTCTGATACTTTCATTCTTACATGCTTGATTTCTGTTTGGAGACTCACCTGACATTATTTGTAATGATCTATTTATGCCCCACACTATTTTATTTGACTATGGGCTTAAATCTCTGAAATTTCTATTTAGCCTCAAGAAAAAAAAAAGAACTGGGATGAGAAATATATTTTGTGTATAAAGGTATTTTACATACTCAAAGATATTGCAAGATGAGACTAGAGTATTCATTATTCCCCAGTTATTTGTATCATGATAAAATGAAGTTAGATAAAATAGTATGAAATATGCTTTTTAAAGATCAGTAGTCAGACTGAAATTCACAAGACTCAGGTGTAGTTATGACCAGGAGGGACATTCCTTGCCATCCATGGCAGCATAAGCCCTGGCTGTCTTTCCCTAGCCCACAGTGCGCATGGTGCCTGCACCATGTCCCATCCTGAGATGGGAATCGGGGTCCAAGCAATGTTTAGTTTCCTGGTTGGCTTCTTCACTCCACTGTCTGAACTCAAACATTGAGTACATAAAATACCTCAGTGTTTCAAGTAACTTTGGAAAATTCTTTTCTTTTTATCTGGAGGCTGCCAACATTATATTCTAAATGTAGCTTAGGTATTCCCCGGGTGCCTAAATTTGTCATAGTGTCACTTATTTGAGGGATTTGATCCTCTTTGTGACCAGAAGGCAATTGCTTGAGCCTGTGAGGTCCACTTGGTCAGATTCTTCAAAGTTTGATTTCAGGGAAGGCGTACATGTGCTTGCTATTGGTTCATTATTTGTAAATCAAATCACAAAAAATATTCAAAGGTTTGTTGCTCTCAGGATGCTCTAGGGCATTTTACAAATAAATCTATTCACATCATAAAATTTATAAATGTGCACACACCATTGAAAACATCAATAAGATGACAATGTGGGAAGAAAAATGGTCTTGCGTGTGTCTGAAACTCCATCTACAAAAAACTGAAACTTCCAAGTTGTAGGAGTTTCTTTCCCCCTGAAATTCAAAATCCATGAATATGTTTTACAGAAAACTATCAAGATTCTTCAGATTAAGAATTAACCTGGATTTTCATGGTATGGACAAAGCTTGCAGTTGAATGCCAAGTAAGAAAGAGTGTCTGTTCTGCTTAGTCTTCTTTCTCATTAGTTATATTTCTGGCACATGGTGAGCACTAAAAAAACTGAGGAATGGACAAGTAAAAATGCGGAAAGCAGATTCATGTAATACAATTTTCGTACAGAAGAACAAAACAAGAACAGAAATAGCCCAGTAAGACAGTCATTTTAGTTTTCTAAAACCACATGCGTGTGAATATACATATGCATGTATATGAATACGTATAGAATTTGCCAAGTATTTATGCATACTCCAGGAAAAGAACATGTGTATTTTACTACTACATTTATTGAGACAGAATAAAATTGATCCTGCTACCTTTGGCCTCTCCAATTACAAGACATGCTCAAAGTGGTGGTCATGAGCTTCCAGATGTTTATTAATACAATGAACTGCTGCTTGGGTAGCCTTGGTCACTGAGATTGCTATACATGCACTTTCATTTTCGTCTCTAAGGGATAGCAGTGCAGTGGGTCTTCTACAACACATGATATCCTCCCGGTTCCCCCATACAAGGGTAACACCATCTTTGAGAAAACATCATGCTTCTGTACTTTTCCTGAAGTGTGTACACATTTTTGGGTGGAATATAGATATCATATGATATATATGTATATGTTGATATTTTGAGATTTGGAAACTGATGAGGACACAAATTCATATTTTCAATAGGACACTGAGTGAGAATTATGAAGATACTGTATTTAAGTGTATCTTTTTCATTCAGTCATTCATGCTAATGTGACTTGGGTTTTTACAAAGCTACAGAAGTTTGACTCACAGCTCCTCCCTGCAGAGCAAAGCATGGTATAAAGCCACAGAACATAAATTATTGGATTAGAGTTCCTTAATTTACTTTTGTGAAATCTGGCTCATGGTAAGGGGCAGTTTATAATTTGTTGGGCTACCATGCTTTTATTATCACCTTACAACATGTGAAGTATTCAGTACTATGTAATACGTGCATACATATATATTAATGTAATAATTATGTATTTATGTAGTCCATATATATTTATGTAATACACATATATATTTATGTAATACACATATATATTTATGTAATATACATTTGTGTAATACATATGTATTTCTGTAATACACATTGTGTAATACATATTTATGTAATACATATATATTTATTTGGTACAGGGTCACTATGCAATTAGGACTTATAATGATCCTCCTGTTTTCAGCCTCTCCAGCCCTGGGATTACAGGCATGTGCCACCACCAGTGACCAGCTCAGTGTGCCAGGGGGCACGGCTGGCATGACATGTAGTACCAGGGATTGACCCAGGTCCCAGTGCTTGCCTGAGCAGGTGCTTAGCCCACTGAGCTATCTTGTTAGCCATGTGTAATATTTGTTATATAGTCCACTTTAGTCTCTCAAAATTTATTTCAATTTAAAAAAAAAAAATTTAAATTTTTTTTCTTTTTTTGGTACAAGGTCTCACTATGCAGTTTAGACTCATAGTGATCTTCCTGTTTTCAGCCTCCCCAGCAGCTGGCATTACAGGCATGTGCCACCATACCTGGACTTCATCACCAACTCAGCACACCCCAGGGGTGGGGCTGCCATGGCATGTGGTACCGGGAATTGAACCCCAGTCCCTATGCTTGCTTAAGCAGATGCTTAGTCTGCTGAGCTATCTTGCCAGCCCTTGAAAATTTATTTCAATTTTACAAGATATACTTCTATGTAAGGGTGGTCTGATGATGACTTTGTCATGACTTGAAAAGAACAATTGAAATGGCTTGCTCCATCTCTTGGTAGTGTGTTGTCACACCTAGTCTTCCCTGGAGCTGTGTGATGTAGGAAATATGTCCCCTGTTTTACAGATTTTTTTCTGAGAGCACAAATGTATTGTTATAGAGACATGTCTTGACATCAAGTTCTGCTTCTTTGGGCCCGGCGGGATGGCTCGGTGGTCTAAAGTGCCTGCTTAGGAAAGCTTAGGCAGCTGCAGGGACCACAGTTTGATCCCCGGCACCACATGCTGTGCCAGCCCTGCCCTCAGGGCAGGCTGAGCCAGCCATAAAAATAAATAAGTAAACAAACAAAAGTTCTGAAACAAGGAAAAAAAAAAATTCTGCTTCTTTCCCACTGTATCCCTTTCGCCGTGATGAGTGTGTGTGAATTAGTGATGGAGGACAGCATCAGGATTTCCTTGTCCGTTCCAGCTCACTTCCCCTCAGTGATGCATCCACATTCTATGAAGTAGCTGGGAAATAAATAGAGATGCTGTGACCCACATAGGCACTGTAGTCCCTGTTCATCAGTGGAATAAGGAGGATTTTCTTCTGTTAACAAAATTGGCTTTTTCTCATTTTTCAGAACTGTGTAAAAATTTAATATCTTAATTGACCATGTATAAAGTCGCTTTAACATTCAGTAAAAACATGTCATAGAAATATAAAGAACACTAACACACTATTTGGAATCTCATGGCAATAGTCCAGAATTATGCAATGTTCTGAAGCATTCTCATCTGTTGACAACTAGATGGATGAGTGTTGTCTTTTGGCTGAGAAACAGATACCAGACCATTGAGAGGTGATTACAGATTGTTATTTATATGTATGTGTTTGATCAAATATAAATAACCAAAAATGAATTTTACTTTCCCTGCAGCATCATTGGCAAAGGTGATACTGTTTGTATTTCATTGTCCTGATGGGCACTTGTACCATTTAAAAAGTTTTATATGCACTCTAGTGGGAGTCATATATTTAAAAGCAGTCCAGACATAAAATCTGTGCCATGTGTAATATTTGTTATAGTCCATATTAGTCTATTACAATTTTATTTCAATTTTTTAAAAAATTATTTTTTTTTGGGGGGGGGGTACAAGGTCTCACTATTCAGTTCAGACTCATAGTAATCCTCCTGTTTTCAGCGTCCCCAGCTACTGCATATTTATATTTACAAGCAAGATCTCATCTGGGATTTTAAATAAATAGTCCCTGAAAGAAGTCACCATAGAGATTTGAAATGTATGTTCTTTGGTTGAGATCACTTTATTTTTACAAGGGATGATATCTATTAGATTGGATAATATAATTTGGTCACAGTCGTTCCCAGGAAGAAAGATGCTTGTGTATACCATTCTCAGTATGGGGACCTACATGCACACAAACTTTTACATGTGGATTTATTTTTGCTGAGAACAAATAGAGATATAGACAAATGGAAAAAGAATTTCTAAAAGCTATTCATGTTATTAAAGCTCGTGTTTTGAATCCTAGGTACCTTGGTTCATTTTAGTTGTGTGTCGCCCCCACCCCCACACCCCCACTTAAGGAATTTTTGAGGATTCTACTTTAGAATATTTCTGATGGTTCTTTAGGTGACACATATTCTAGAGGTGAAAGAGACTCATCAACTCCCCAACTCATTCATTTGCAGATGAGAAGCTAAGTAACTGGCCCAATGTCACCGTATCCTTTTTTTTTTTTTTTTTTGTCTTTTTGGGACAGGGTCTCGCTATGCATTTCAGGCTGGCCTTAAATTCACTTTTGTAGCCCAAGCTGGTCTTGAATTTGCACCGATCCTCCTACCTCAGCCTCCTGAGAGCTGGGATTACAGGCGTGCGCCACCACGTCTGGCTGTCACCGTATCCTTATGCTTTGCTCGCTCGCTCTCTCGCTCTCTCTCTCTCTCTCTCTCTCTCTCTCTCTCTCTCTCTCTCTCTCTCTCTCTTGCTTGCTTGCTTTTTGAAGATAAGCCCAGTTTGGTAGCCATTTCTCCTGGACAAAAAAGATGGGTATAATAGGACATTAACTTTCCTTCTTATGCTAGCTTTATTTTCTTGTCTTCTGGATATATTTATATAACTTACCTTTAAAAAAAATTTTTGTTTTTAGATTGAACCAAAGTAAAATAGCCCAATTTTTATTTAACTTCCTAAATATCTGGGGCTTAAATGTGATGGCCTTAGCATGCTTTCCATGTAGTTCCCTTAGTCTTTTATTTTTATTTTCATCTGTGTTTAGTATCAAGGATTTTGCTTCTAGAGCCCTGCAGTATATATAAAGGTAATCGGTACATAAATTTTATGTAAAAGGTGAAAGTAAGAGCATTTATCAATTAACTCCACAGTCATTTAAATAAACAATAGAAAGATCATATATTATCACATCTTCTAGGATGAATATTGTTTATAAAATTTGTCAGGTTTTTTTTTTTTTTTCTGACAGGATATGATCTTAGGCCGCATAAAACTGAATTCTTTTGAAATATTCTTCAAGGAGAACATGTGATTTCTGTAGTCAGCCATCATGGCTAATGCACAATCTCCCTTGAAAACTGTTATGCAAGCAAAATGTTAACACAGTTTTAATTATAGCATTTGAGTGAACACTGTTGTAATCTGTGATCTTCCTCCATGCTAACAATTTCATTATTCTGAAAGGAGAAAATACTCTGACCCTGCACCCCTATATTCTGGTGCTTTGGGATTTGATGGGAAGGCTACCTTCAAGATGAGAATGTGACCACAAGGTTTGGGGCATTTATTTCTTAACAAAAGCTTGCTTTCCTGGGGCAATCAGTATTCTGGTTCAGTATGTCACTATTTGTGCCTTACATGACTCCCATGAAAGAGGTGACCTGGGTGTAGCCTGGCCAATCAAGTACCTGCTCACTTACATTAAACAAAATTTTCATTTCTGCAGTCTAAAGAAAATGTGTTACTCTTAGGAGGGCATTGTGCTAAAGTTTTGTTTATTAGAATTCAATGCATTTAAAAATATTATATAATATCCTTTAATGCCCATGTAACCACCACTGAACTTCCCTCTGAGGACATGAGTTATAGAGCATGGGCTTGCTAGTCTATTTAGAAAGAAGGGCTGAGGAGATGGTTATGTTGTCTGACTGCCTGCCTGGCAAGCACAGGGTCCAGAGTTCTATCCCTAGCACCATATTCAATGCTAGCCAGTGAAACCAGGCACGGTAGCTCACGCCTGTGTTCCCAGAACTAGGGATGCTGAGGCAGGATGATCACTACAAGGCTGAGCTGCATAGCGAGACCCTGTATCAATCAAAACAATTGATAAAAAAGCAAAAAGTCAACCTATGTATTATTGCTCCTTCTATTCCAACATGCTGCCTGTCTTCACATGCCTCATGTTCAGGGGCTCTTTAGCATTCCAACTCTTTGGGAGAGGCTTGCGATCATTAGTTACTTTTTTTTTTTTTAATTTATGAAAATGTTGCCCATTCTAGATCACAACTTCATACAAAATATTTAAATTTCCTTCTTGACAATACTTATTGGATTTTTTCTCTTATTTTTTTTCACTTTGTCACACATTTTAAAATAACAAGAATGTTACTGAAAGAAGTCTGAAGAATTTTTTTTAGTAAATGAACAAATTTTTATTTTTTATAATTTAAATGAATGAGTGCACCTGTTTCCTAAAATATGCAGTGTTTAGAATTTGCAGCTATAAAACTGATGGCCTTTATTTTTTTTTTTTGCACAAAAATTATTCATTTAGTTTTATCCATGGATACTTATGTCTTCTGAAGTGTATAAAAATATTTTTATTGATTTTAATAAGAAATAACAATGAAAGTTTCAAAACGTTAGCAATAACATTCCCAATAATTGATACAATGCATATCAATAGTACAGAGCATAAGATGTAGATATGATAATTTTTTCTAATCATTACTGGTACAAAAAATTTCTTCTCATTGAACTAAGAGAAAGTAGTTGTATACATAGTCCAGTATTCTACCACAGTGGGTTATTGGCAGAATTGACAGTGTCAAAAGCTGCTGACTTAAGCCTTTTACAGCTCAGCATACTAATCTAGCTTTATGTTTTATGTATAGTGTGTCTAAGGAGAATCAGCTGGAGAAAAAACATTCTCTCAGACTTTCACAGAGAACACACTGGTCAAGCAATGGCCATGACCCACACAAACGGCTGACCCTGACAACAGTTCTACAAAGTATATGTTTCAAAGTAAATCCTGAGCGGATTTGACTGACCTTGGGAGATAGAAAAGCTACATGTTTTGTTATGTAGGTCTTGTTTTAACTTGCCCTTAACCATCTAAGCAGAAAAGTTTAACCGTGATGATAAGTTACTGATTTATGACTGTGCCCTTTCTCTGTCCCCTTCTGAAATTCCAGAAGCATGGGATTTATACTGTTTTTTGAGTACTGAGGGAGGACTGATGCTCTGGTTTGTCTGAATAGGATGTGAAGGCTGGCAAGGACTTGGGAACTTGTCTCTTCACAGCATGGGTTCCCTCAAAGAGGAAGGCTCCATTTTTACTCTCAGCGAAACTATCTACAACCAAAATTTAGAAAGGCCAATAATATTAGCTGCCCCTGCCCAAAGGGGCAGAATAAGTTCTGAACAAAAATCCCAGTCATTATTTACTGAGCTCTTGTGGACACGTTCTGTGCTAAGGGTGTTCTTTTTGATAAGAACAGAATATTTGTAGACCAAGATAAGGAAGTGATCATCACTTTTGTCATATAGGTTTTATCTTTTGTTAGTGTTGCTCCAAAAATTTGATCACTTATCTGGTGAGGGCTGCTTTGTAGGGACACTTGGGGTATCTATCTACAAGGTATAAAGACTCTTCCATGGAAGAGAGACATTGTGGGATTAAGGCTAAATTCATAATTAACATACTTTTTGGACATCCATCAGGATAGGATTTATTGTTTTATAATAACTTCAAGTTTGTCTATACACATATATGGACATAAACAAGTAGAGTTACACTTTAAAACTTCTGCTTCTTCAGAAGGATCTTTCATGTTAGATTTGTAAACAGCAACTCGAGTGTGTTGGACACAAAGAGTAAATGATCACAACTCAAGGATTTATTTTTAAAAATGTAGCATTTGTCCATATAATTAACATATTTCTGAAATATACATGAGCACATTGTGTATGCTATTTCTTCTTGTGATGTTTGGACTCAAACCCAGGTCTGGGCTTGTGGTAGGCAAGCCCACCACCACCATGGGGCTACATTCCTGGCCCAGTGATATATGTTAATTCAACTAGAGTAATTCTTATAGAATTTAGGATTATGTATATTGTATTTAGTATTATATGCCTTGAGAGCAATCAGTAGAGATCTTAGAAAACTGAAAGAAAATGTTATCCTTTCTATATTATTTTGAACCAGCTTTAGTTAGTTAATAAGGAATAACTAGGGTTAAAATATGTATTCCCATAAAAAGAGAAACACTAAGAGAGAGAGAGAGAGAGAGAGAGAGAGAGAGAGAGAGAGAGAGAACTCAAGACTTGAAGTATGTTCTTTTTCCAAAATACTTGGGTTTTTGTTGTTGTTATAAGCTCAAAAGATGCCATTAAATATTTATTATATATTTCTGAAGTAATCCTTAAGATTCATTGAATAATATTGTCAGCCTATCTGGTAACAAACTGTATCTGTTTTAAAAAATAGACTTTATTTGTCTAATTCAAGATAAATTTAAGTTATATTGAATCTGAGAATATTTGGCTGGATTCTACCTTAACATAATTATTGATAGAAAAACAATGCCAAGGTGATACAGTAGAAAGTACATTGTTTAGTTTAAACACTGGATTCCTAGTTGCAGCTTATCTGCTAATGAATTGCATGATGGGTTAAGTCATTTATCTTGTCTGGATTTTATTTCCACATGTGACATTAAGAAACTTGAAAAAAGTGAATTCCAAAGTATTTTTTTTTTTTTTTTTGAGTGAAAGGTTTATTATTTGAAAGCTTAAAAGACTACAGAGTACATTGGGATGTCAAAGATTTCAAACAGAGGTTGCAAGCACCAGCGGTGTGAAGGAGGAAGCCAGGGCTTGCATGTCTAAATTCAGTGCACTGTAGGTGGCATTCTAGACTTTAGAGAGCTTATAAAGCTCTCATGAGAAGGAAAGCCACAAAGATGAGACAAAACAGGAAACTGAAGCCTATAGTAGATGAATAAATAAATATACAAAGGAATTAGTTTTGTTTGTTCAAGAGAAATTAAAGAAATAGTTTAAGATCAGTTTTAAAAAAATGTTTCTCTTTATGCCACAAGTATTTAAAATTGTCTATAGCTGAGTAGTGCCATAGTGAAGATGAGACAAATGAGTTGAGTTTGGATTAAGCTCTGGCTCATGCTCTTTCTAAAAATGAGCAGTTTTCTACTGGGCTCAAATGAATCACTTTAGGCAGGGTGCATAAGCACATTCCGACTATTCTTAGACATAACAATCCATTATGTTTCAAATGATACAGGAAAATCTTGCCTAATTACTAGGATTCCTAAGTTTCCTTGTTGTGCCCTCCCAAACTGCATTGGCATTTTCTTTTCCACTCTTGCTGGCTTTACCAAAAGGGTGGAAGATGGAGCCTGGCAGGATGGCTCAGTGGTCTAAAGCGCCTGCTTAGGAAAGCTTAGGCGGCTGCAGGGACTGCGGTTCAATCCCTGGCACCACATGCTGCACCAGCCCTGCCCTCAGGGCAGGCTGAGCCAGCCATAAAAATAAATAAATAAACAAAAGTTCTGAAACAAAAAGAAGAACAACAACAAAAACAAACAAACAAACAAAACAAAACAACAACAAAAAAACCCAAAAGGGTGGAAGATAAGACAGGCTGTATGCTTCATTTTCTTCCCATTACAGCAGGGGACGAGGACAGCAGTATGATGGAATGGCTAAGACCAAGTAGGATTTCCCCCTCCTAAGGTATCCTTCCTCCCTGTAGTGTCATCACTGTAATGCTGCTAGTGTGCAGAGTAGTCTTTTTCAAGCATAGTTATCAAAACAAGCTGCAGTGCTAGCTGTGGGTTCCATGAGGCTTCAGGGAGGAATCAGCCCTCTGTGTTCTGTGTTGAAGGCCTGCAAGTCAGTACCAAGATTTCCTAAAGCTTTTCTTTTGATTCAGCACAGCAGCAGATAGTGCCCTGGTTAAGTTCAAACCATATAAAGGATTTTGAAGTGGTCTATTGTTTTGAAGTTTTTGGCCGTTCTTTCATTACTTGGCTAAATAAGAATTCTTGTTTTCCTCATTTATTTTTTGTAAATGTTTTTACTCTTTTTAGAGAGCACAGTAATACCTTCACATTCATTTATTATGGCAGAAGTGCAAAGTATGTATGTATTTGACTGTTAATGCTAACATAAGTCAGTGATTTATAACCCTTATAGTACTAGAATCACAAAACATATTACTTATAATATTAAGCTAATGAACTGTCCTATTATTTATACATTAATTTAATCATCTATTTGACTTAATTAGTTTTATATTATCTTAAATTTGCAACAGTGTGTTTAGCTTTATAAGACAGAAAGTTACCCTAGATGGAATGGAATGGGATGGAATAATTAATGCAGTCTTCTGAAGTAAATTTAGCCAGCATGTTTTATGAATAAAAAAAATCCATCTAAAATCATCCTACTCGAATGTGGAAGGCCAGTGACATTCACGTCAACTAGGAACTTGCACATTTTTAGTAGCTGGAACTAAAATTGCACTTTGTCATTAAACCCCATGTAATTCATATACCAGTGAGGTTGGAGGTCAGTGAGAGAATAGCTTGGTGGAAGTTGTGTACACCTTTGATGTGGAGAAAGGATAAAGTCACCAAATATGAATGACTTAGTCTGAAAGTGTTAGTAAATTGTACAAGTGTGAAAAATTATGTAAGCTCTGTGGGAAATTAGAAATGCTGGAAAGAAGACAAAAATCTGAGAAGAATGGAAAAAAACATGTAATATATAATATGTAGGAAATTGAATGTGGAGAGTGTCATCATACATGTAACATGAAGTGCTAGAACAAAGCCAGAAGTTCTCCAGTAATAGACCACAATGGCCACTGATTCACTGCCAGGTAGAGGTTTCCTTACGAGCAGAACGTAGTTGAGGCTTGGGTACTTCTCTGGCAGTTAATGACACCATTTGCTAGGAAGCTAAAGATTAACTGGAGAGCATTCAGAGATGGGATAGATGATTGATTCTAACATAGGAAGACCCGAGTTATGATGAGAGAGAAAAACAATTAAATGGACAGCTCTGCTGTTTAAAAAGGCTCTAGTGACATGGATAAACAGTGCTGTTTCTCCAGTCCTATTTTCTGTAGTATACAGTAGAACGTGAAGAGCCATAAGGATATAAAAATGTGAAATTACTCAACTGGGCAATATCAAAGGTTATGTTTCAGGAAATTGTGCCTAGTATGTAATGATCTTGAACAGCATGACCTTATCCCTAGAACTTTAGGAGGATCTCTGGGCAAAGAATAAAAATTCACTTAGTAAATTGTTAAAGTATCTCTCTGGAGAAATAACTGGAACCACTTCCTTTGAAAATTTTTGTAGTTAGGGCAAAAAAACAAAGCAAAACAAAACATGAGGATGCCACATGTGGGAACGCGCTCTACTTCTGGCAGATACTTAGTGATCAATGAATTACATTTTTCTTTTGCAGCAACTTTGATTATTGCTCATGTTACCACACATAGATTTTTTCCCCATCAGGTTGATACCTTATTTACATTTTAAAAATGCCATCTTCTCTAAAACTTCTAAAGTTGCACTCATCTTTACCCTGTAGTACCTGCCACGCTGGAACTAGGTGCATCCTGTTTTGTTTTGTTTTTATATTAATTAGGAGATGCACTTCATTGCATAGCGGAAGTAATTAAATCTCACTTAGAAGCTAAAAAACAAGCACAAAATGCACCTTGTCCTGTGAAGCCATTCTTCCGATGGATACAGAAACTCTGAGATCTGTCAGTACCTCAGAAAACCTAATGATTCTTATTAGAAGAAAATCCAGGTCATTTAGTCAAGGGGTAATGATTTGAGAATTCTGCATGTCCTGCTCCTTCCTCCTGGAGACCAGGCATATCTGAACAGGGCAGTCCAGAGCCCAATGCCATGAGTTAGAAAGCAAAAACCACAGCAATCATTACTTAATATGTGAATTCATTGCTTTTTTCTGCTCTTTCAGATCCACCTTAGAAGTTCTAATTCCATTAAGTATTGCTAAGAATAATTGGTTTCAAATATATTAGCTGGGCACATTAGGCATACTATTTTATCTTGGTGCATGGGAACATTTGCCAAACTTAAGTATTTAGTCAAATTAATTACTTTATTGTTTCATAAGTGAATGTATTTTTCATACCATTTCAAAATTAATGTTTAATTTTGTTATTTTTGACTTACTGCACTTGCTCTAGTTTTAAGAAATTCTCTTCGGCTATAACCAAAAGTTCTTCTTTTGTTCTTGAAAAACAAAGGGGGAGGGGAAATAAAAGGGGATTATATTTTGCTATTTGGTCCATAATACAAAGATAAACTCCTCTACATCCTGTTTGTGAAAATGACCTCCCAAAATTGTCAGCATCTTCCATGCACAGATAACAACTGTCTTCAAGGTGAAAACTGAGAGGAAAAAAATAGAATTGATAAGCTGTAATCTTACTTTTTCTCTTCTTGCTTCCTGACTGCTCTCCCTACCAAAGGGGTGGAGAAAGTCGTTTTTCTTTCTAAATCATTCTACTAGTGTCATATTGATTTTCTCTCAAGTACACCCTGTGGTCTCAGATGATCACGTATTTTCTTACTTACTCATATTGATACAGCACCTTAGCTCACAAGTTGACAAATATTACTTGAGCTGTGATGGCACTGCTCACTGGTGACATCTGTTGGTGGGGTATATGGAGTCTTTTGTATGCAAAACATAAGAAATCAGGCTGTTTCAAAACAGCATTTTCATTATTCAAAAACAACTGCTGTTCACCCTAAATATCATTAACTCCCATCCGTGTTGCTCAACATTGCTTCTGACATCTATAACAATGTCTTCCGTTCTTTTATGGCTCTGCTGATATGGGAAGAAAAAACCGAGCTCCTCGCTTAAGTATCAGAATATTCTACTACCACATGGTTTGTAGCAAAAATTGTATTAACTGTCTGAAAGAAGACCTGGTGACTTGCCTCATGCCAGAGTAGTTGTGCTTTGTTTTCCTTCTTTTCCTCTCATCCCACTTCCCTCTGTTTCAGCTAGCTGTGAGGTGGTTGGAACATAACTGCCACTACCAGTACATGGATGAGCTTCTGCAGTACATCCGCTTTGGTCTCATGGATGTAGATACTCTCCACACGGTTGCCCTGTCGCACCCACTGGTCCAGGCAAGTGAGACTGCAACAGCCCTGGTCAACGAGGCCCTAGAATACCACCAGAGCATCTATGCACAGCCTGTCTGGCAGACCTGCCGGACCAAACCACGCTTCCAATCAGATACTCTGTATATCATTGGTGGGAAAAAGCGTGAGGTCTGTAAAGTCAAGGAACTTCGCTATTTTAATCCTGTCGACCAGGAGAATGCTCTCATAGCTGCCATTGCGAACTGGAGTGAGCTGGCTCCCATGCCCGTGGGAAGGAGCCACCACTGTGTGGCAGTCATGGGGGACTTCCTGTTTGTGGCAGGAGGGGAAGTAGAGCACACCAGTGGCAGAACGTGTGCTGTGAGGACTGCTTGTCGCTATGACCCCCGCAGTAACTCCTGGGCTGAGATAGCACCTATGAAAAACTGCCGGGAGCATTTTGTATTGGGTGCCATGGATGAATACCTCTACGCAGTCGGGGGCAGAAATGAACTACGGCAAGTGCTGCCCACAGTTGAGCGCTACTGCCCCAAGAAGAACAAATGGACTTTTGTGCAATCCTTTGACCGGTCCCTTTCGTGCCATGCTGGATATGTGGCTGATGGTCTTCTTTGGATATCAGGTAGAATGTACCTCATATGTTGGGTTTATCAAAAATTCATTTACTGTGGCATAAATGTAAAAGTCAAGCTTCTATAGTATAGCCATGTACAATTGAATAGTTGAGCCAACAATGGTATTTTTAGCTCATAATAATTTTTTAAGTGCCTGCTCCATAGAGAACAATATCATTGAAAGTATTTGATCTATTTCTGAGTAAAACTTCAAGATGTAAATTAATGGTTCATTACACCTGTTTTCCTTCCATTGTTTACATTATTTTCTTTTGATTATTTTCTAGTTATAGGGCATATTTTGTGGTTTTTCTGGTTTTTTTCTTTTCTTTTACTCTTGGATTCCTGGCTAGGAGTGATTTCTTCAAAGATAATGCAGGAGAAAGAAGAGCTCCATAAATCCATTTTGCTGGGTATAAAAATGGGTATACATCCAGGCATTAGCCATGTTTGTGGAGGAAGTAGAGATGAGTACACTGAACTCTATGTGTCATCCAGGTTCAGCCATTAACATTCATTGCTCACCTTGCCTTGGCCCCATCTACATATCCTTTCCTACCTTCCTCACAGGAGTCTGCTATCAATATCACAAAATCGACCTGTGCTTTTGGCCTTACTGTGGATAAATACATGAAGTGCTGTCGTTTGAAAAGCTTAGCTATCAGGGAATAGAGTAGAGTCTCTGCATACATGAAGGGTAAATCCCCTTACTATAACTCAGATGGCAGGGTGTTTGAGTTATCAAGGACAAAGGGGGGGGGCAAGGCAGGATGGCTCAGTGGTCTAAAGTGCCTGCTTAGGAAGGCTTAGGTGGCTGCAGGGACCACGGTTCGATCCCCGGCACCACATGCTGCGCCAGCCCTGCCCTCAGGGCAGGCTGAGCCGGCCCTAAAAATAAACAAATAAATAAACAAACAAAAGTTCTGAAACAAGAAAAAAAATAAATAAAAATTCTTTTAAAAAAAAGGACAAAGAGGAATAGGAAGATAAATATTATTGGTAGCTCTGCTGTTTGAAATAATCAGTTTTAGGGTATAATGTTTCTTAGTAATCATCAGTTGGTTTTTTTCCCCCGTTTTGTCAAAATTCTGCCTTGATTAAAGTTTGTTTTCACTTTGTTCTTTTTTTTCCTATTTTCCTCATTAACTATAGAGAGTAGCAGGCTGGGCTTTTTTGGGTGATGCCTCAATTATTGGTAATTCACTAATTTTCATTGTTGTAATCTGGGTTTAAGTGCTCAATAAATTAATAAAGTTAGGATAGGAGCAGGAGGGCAAGCGAGATAGCTCAGTGGACTAAGCACCTACTTAGGTAACCACAGGGACCAGGGTTCTATCCTCAGCAGCACCACTTGTGTGTGTGTGTGGGGGGGGCGCCTTTGGGCATGCGGAGCCAAAGTGGGCTTGGTGGTGCATGCGTGTAATCCCAGTGTTGGATTACCATGGATTTGAGCTGCATAGTAAGACCCTGTACCAAACACATTTAAAAAAGAAAAGGAAGAAGGTAAGTGATAGGCCAGTAATTACTAGTCCCATATGCCAAATAAACATGAAAAGTAAGTGTATATGTTAGTATATGTAGATACATTTAAATAAAAACCTTATTTATCTGGTGATATCTTCCTTGTTCTTAAAATATACATTTCAACAGTTAAGAAAGCAACCACCAAGACTATATCTTGCTGATTTGACTGAAACAACTTCAGACTGGCTACAAATAAGCATTTGGCATTAGATGAAACAGGCTTGTCCTGTATTAAACAATAGAAATATGATGGACTTATGAAATCATGCAATTTATGCTTTCTCTCAATTTGCATTCCTCCCACTGACTTATTTGATTTTATATATTCTCATTGTACTGTATTCCTAATTTTGGCATTGTACTTCTTAACTTTTATGATTTTCTCATTGCTTTTATAACAAATACTCCTTGTTTGAGCTATAAAAATGCCAGAGTTTCCCTTACATAGTCTTAAAGATTTGATAACTGGACACCTTTTCAGAGAGGCTTTCAAAAGCACAGCTCATTTTAGACTGGCTAGATCAATCATTCTGAAATCAAGCGGACTGTCCTTTTAATATGGGCCTATACATTTCTTTGTCCATTTTATTAAATCTATCAGCGTATTTTATATCTTTTGCTATCACACTTTGTCTCCTACTGTGAATGGAAATAATTTTCTTTGTTCTTTTGCGCTAATGTATGCAGCCTGTGTTAACCATACTTAATGAAAACAATATCAATTTTCTCAGGTTTGTTTCTCCCTACTGTGTACTTGAGATGAGGAATTCTCTTTTCTGTGTACAGTATAGTATCTGTAATTGAAAGAAGAGGAAATCACCAGTGACATTTCTAATACTTTCAGTCATTGTCCTCTTTCCTGAGGACCAGCCTATAATAAATCAATTGTGAATCTAAACATGAACAGGAGCAGGAGAGTGGCCAGATTTATTCTTATGCCCCTTTAAAAAGTCAGGTATAGATTACTGATAGTTCTGATTGAGAAATGCTCACCTGATTCACTGGAACAGATGAATGCATTTGAAGTTGTTCTTATTGTTGACCAAATACTCAAGTATTTCCAATCTAATTGGTGAGGGATTGAATCATTGCATTCTTCTGGCAGTTTGCTAGCATTGCCTGAGGTAGTGGTAATATGGATTATAGAATATGGAGTTTAGAGGCTTAGTTCTGTTCCACCGAACACACAATGAATGTTTCTTTAGAGACTCAGTATTTCTGGCATGCTCACTCCTTCCTTGCCCCTTTTCCTTTTTTCTCTTCATTCTGGAGCAAGGCATCTTTAAAACTTTCCATAGTTCTTAAAGTGTAACAAGCAAAGACCAATTCAGAAAAACCAGGCTGTATGGCTATACACATTAGCATTTAATTTAAGATGTTAGAGATGGTCAAATTTTCCAGGTTCCTGTAGAATTTGACATTGTGACCCAATTCACAAATGCTCCATCCCATTTCAATTTGAAATTCACAGTACTGGAGTAAAATAAGCATTACATATCCTGCAGCTGTGTTTTAAAATACAGAGTCTTTGTTGTAAGGTATAGTTTCTGAACTACTAAAAAGATCCCTTTTTTCTGAGCTCATCTTGCAGTACAAGTTTTTATTTTTGTCAAGTGGCAGCAAGATAATGAGCTAGCTACAAAATTAGCACTTTAAAACAATACACGTAAGACAAATGCTATTTAACGCTTTTCTGATGTTCTGGTCAGGGCTGTGGCTTCATATAATGTTGAGCCACAGACACAAGATTAATTTTGCCAACACTTCCTACCCTCCAGGAGCTGACAGTCAAAGTTTCTCAGATATTTCACTAGTGGAAGAACATTTGTTAAAGCTTCTTTAACCTCCTAGAAGCTAATTTGTTTTCATTGTGATTAAATTTATATAAATCTTGCATTTTTTTCATTTAAAATAACTTCGGTTTATTTGAATCTACTAAAGGGACTTTGGATTTTCTAGCATTTAGAAAAACAATTACATTGTTCAAGTTAGAGCAATGTAAAATTTCACTAACATGTTTAGAATGTTACATTTTTAGATTTTTGCATGTAAACATTATTCTTTTGGCATCCAAACTTTCAATAAAAAAGATTGGGAAGAGATTTTGTAGAGGCTGAGCTAGGGTGTGCTAAGACAGTGGAGTACAGCTGCACACATCTGTGAAATTGCTCCACATCCTACCCCTCTTGAGATGCTGAGAAAAATTTTTAGCCTTGCTGCATCCTGTTCCAGGCTAATGCTGCTGTTGCCAAGTAGTCTGATGAGTGAGATGGCATGACAGAAGTAGCGTGATGCTGGGAGTAATTATTACAGGGGATGAGATAGGTATGAGAGCCCAATTTGTCTCAGGTTATTGGTTACTTTGTGTGTATGCATTAGCCCCTACCTGCCCTTCCACTTGAAGGACCAGGTCCAATAGTCCGATCTTTTCAGCAGTTGTCATGCCCTTTGGCAAATGCAGTATTGGACAAACCCGGTGATCCATTTTGTGCTGGTATTCTTGTTCCTCAATATCCACTAGGAAGGGAAGTTGGTTTCAGGACATGTGCACGTACATTTATATACAAACACCGTGGTCCAGAGAAGTTCAGCTGCTCAGGATGTTTAAGATTGTATTTGCATATAACTTGTGCATATCATCTCATATACTAAAATGCAATCACCACATAAGCAGTTGTTTTCCTGTGTTGTTTAGGGAATGATGATAAAGTATAGCTGTTTGGTGCTGATGAAAAGTTGTTCCTAATATTTTGTTACTGTGGTTGGTTGACTCCGTGGACATGGTACCCATGGGTACACAAAGTGAAACTGCACTGCAGCCCGTTGTAATCTCCCTGTGGGACGGGGCACCCACAGGAAGGCTCACCAAGCACGTGACACTTCCTTCCTCACCCACTCTACTTCACTTTCATCAAGATAGATCCCTTTTTGAGCCACTCAGAGAGGACTCTCTGTTCTGTTTCCCATGGCAAATGTGAGACAACAGGTGGCAGCAGTGGACAGTGGGTGGACATACACAGCATGGAATGGTCTGAAAGCAGGCCAGGGACAGAAGTTTGGGAGATGCTAGCAAGAAGAGTGTTACGTGGGGCACTCAAGAAGAAATCAGAGGGACCTGGCAGGATGGCTCAGTGGTCTAAAGTGCCTGCTTAGGAAAGCTTGGGCGGCTGCAGGGATCGTAGTTTGATCCCTGGCACCACATGCTGCGCCAGGCCTGCCCTCAGGGTAGGCTGAGCCGGCCATAAAAATAAAACAAACAAAAGTTCTGAAACAATAAAAAAAAGAAGAAATCAGAAAATAGGGACAGACAAAGTCAGAGGAGGAGAAGTGTGTACAGAGACCAAGACCAGAACAAAAAGTGCAATGTGTGAGACCTTTTGAATACCATACAGGATTAGGGTCCCAAATGTGTTTGCCATGGTTTTCAATCAGGAAAATTTTAGTGAAAGCAATTTCAGGGGAGTTCAAGAAAGTAAAAACTAGAACAGGGTAGTGTAAGGCATCTTTGGAACAGCATGAGAGTATAAACCACAAATATAAGCTATGCTTATATTATAAGCAGGAAATTGGGATAAGTTGTCTTGACTTAATACCATGGACAGTATATCATTTACCTTCATCCTGGAGCTTGGGTTTGTGAAGAAATTTTCCACTATTGCTATGTTTATGTGGACTCCTTCCTGCAGGAACAGAATGGGTTATTTCTAGATATACACATATTTGAATCCATAAGAGAACCATAGTTTTTTTTAATTAAAAAATAATAGTTTGGTTTTAGGAGGAAATAAAAGGAGAGTAGAAGATCACAAGGAAAGAGAAGTTTAGCTGCAAAAAAGGGCATAATTTAAAACATGAAGGTTCAAATGAGAGCGTTTTATTTATTTATTTTTTTAAAGGATGCAGGTACAGATGAGGAAAGGATTAAAATTGAAGATGGAGGGCCAGTGAGATAGCTCAGCGGTGTAAAGCACCTGTTTAGGCAACCAGAGGGACTACAGTTCAATCCCTGGCACCATATGCTGTGCCAGCCCTACCCCCAGGACAGGCTGAGCTGGCCATAATCGAAAGAAAGAAAGAAAGAAAGAAAGAAAGAAAGAAAGAAAGAAAGAAAGAAAGAAAGAAAGAAAGAAAGAAAGAAAAAAGTAAGTTAGAATTAAAGATGGATGGATGAGGGGTGTAAATGCTGGAAAGACCTAAGAAGTGATAGATGCTGGGGTACAATACTGAAAACAGTCTTCAGCAGGGAGTTGGTAGAAGGATGGTTCTCATACAGAGGAAAGAGGCGCTTTTAACTCTAGGCTGAGAGGGGAGATGATGGGCGTGAGCCTGGGCACCCGACCTGAGAAGGCTCCTTGCTGAAAGTTCCAAGCAAGAGACAGTGATCCTTTGAGACTGTTCAGTGCTAAGATTAGGTAGAGAATGACCTTGGAAAATGGCTCCAAAACAAAATACAACAGATTTTTTAAAAATAAAGTTTGCAAGATCATACTAAGATTGGAAGCCAAAGAACTATGGTCAAAGTGAAAGGTTTCAGTTCTGTGTTTTGGTGGTGCGCAGCAGAGAACTGGAAAAGACAGATGCTTAGAGACGCTCATGGTGGAAGACTGTTAGGCGCCAGCCCAGAGGAGCCTACTGGAAGGAGTTGTTAAGCGAGGTTCCTGCTAAGGTAAAAGCTAGGGCCCGAAGGTCTACTGCGAGGAGAACAGTTTGTGTTGTGGGGGATGCACTGTTTGCAGCCTCAGCAGGCAGCTGTCACACGAGAAGAGCTGGGTAGATGCTCGTGGCTTCAGGACCTGATATGTCTACTTACAGGGTTCTAATGAATTGGGCTGTCTGTGAATAAATGAGTTGTTATTTATAGAGTCTAGCCATCTGCTGCCCTTAGTACTTGTTTTTTTCTTCCTGTTTAACCCAGACTTCATTGTCCATCTTCATTGGAAAGAGATGAAAAGAGAACCACAGTAGAACCTGGGTGGAAGCTAAATAGAAATGACCTATTCTACAGTGCTTTTAAAAGAGCCAAGAGGTTGACAGGAAGCAAGCACATCATCTAAATTTTCCAAAAGTACTTGAAAGTTGTCACCCTGCCCTGACTTTCCCATGTCCCCAAAGGTAATATTTTGTTTTTCCTCACATTGCTATCTAGGAAATTAAGCTTAAAGAAGTTAGGGGACTTTCTAGATCACATAGCTGATCTTTCACACTTAGAATTTGAAAACCACATCTATTGGTTTCAAAACCAAGCTTTTATCTTTAAACCCCATATAGGTAGCAGACATTCATTGCTGCAGCCAAAGCCTGAAGAAAACATGCTTAAGAAGAACTTCCAAATGACATACAGTTGAAATTAAATGATTCACAGAATAATATCTGGAGAGGGCTGGCCAAATAGCTCAGCCTGCAAGCTGGTACAGAGGCTAGGGGTTCGATCCCCAGGCCTGCTGTGCCAGCCCTGCCCTTGGGGCACGTTGAGATGGCAATTGAGACTGGGTATAGTGGCTCGCACCTACAGTCCCAGCTCTTGGGAGGCTGTAAGTAGGCAGATCACTACAAAATCCAATCTAGTAGTAGTGAGACTGAACACCCTGTAGACCTTCCCATAAAAAAAAAAAAAAAAAAAAAAAAAAAAAAACGTCTAGAGATATTATTTAGAATTAACAATTATTGAGGCTGAGGGGATAGCTCAGTAGAATAAACACTTGCCTGGCAAGCACAGGGCCCAAGTTCAATCCCTGGCTCCAAGAAAGAAAAAAGGAGCAACAATTATTTGACTGTAATTGCTTTGCTTTCTTTCTTTCTTCCTTTCTTTCTTTGGGCACAGAATTAAGACAGATTTTTCATGGTCCTATACTTTGGCTTCTAAAAAGTAATATATCTAAATGTAATATATTAAAATGTAAAAAAAGAAAAACTTACTGATAATATGGAACTATTCTAAGATATATTAGTTTGGGGCTGGCCAGATAGCTTAGTGGATTAAAGTGCCTGCTTAGGCAGACATAGGGACTAGGGTTACATCCCTGGTGTGCTGTGCTGGCCCTGGCACTGGGCGTGGTGGCATGCACATGTAATCCCAGTGCTTGGGAGACTGAAAACAGCATGATCACTATGAGTCTGAACTGTGTAGTGAGACCCTGCACTAAATATATACATACATACATACATTACATACATAGGTTTGGGCCAGGGATAGAGCTCAGTGGTATGGCACCTGCCTGGCAAGCATAAGGTCCTGAGTTGAATTCTTGTTGATATACTTTGAATTATAAAATTATTTGGAATTAACTATTTAGCAAAGTATAGTAACTAAAGGCTGTTATACTGGCAATTTAAGTTATTTTTTAAAAAAGTTCTCCAAAGCATTAATGCCAGAATTTATGGGATTATCTTTGTTTAGATGATCTATTTGTGTCTATGTAGATGGGCCTGGCAAAAGTAAGTAGAATGATAGGTTAAGCTAGATTCCTTGAGCTAAGAATATATATATATTCTTTCCCAAGAGAAGCTGGCTAAAGCCATATCATGCAGTTGGGGACTGGTTGAAGAGTCTGGCTGATGGTGGGGGAAGGTAAGATTTCCGAAACTGTTAGCAGAGCCCCTGGAGATGCACCAGCATGAACTGGAGAGGTTTACCTTGCTAGGAATGTTCAGAACCCTTTGGAGGCAGGACATTTATAGTGGAGACATTCGACAAAGTGAAGAATAGAAAAAGTTCAAGTAAGATTTGGTTCACATTTTGAAGTGCAACTCAACTCTCCCTAGCTGACTGTCATACTCTGCTCGCTTTTCCATTTCCCTCACTTAAAACAACACCAGGCACATACTTGACCTACTTCTGGGTTGCAAGTTGTAGATGATACAAATACAATTTTACATTTTTCAAAGAAAGTGGTCCTTCATTGACATTTTGTAAATTTGAGACATTCTTTGCAGGTTGAATATATTAATTACATCATCCATTTGTGAGTTCTTCAAATATGACAAATAATAGGAATACTAGTTTTAATTTAATGCATGGATTAAATATACTTCAAGATGCTAATTTAGTGCAAAGTTTCTCTGATTTAATTATGCATAGAGCATTATAAACAGCCTGAAATATGGACAGCTTAATTTTTAAGTATTTCTGTGGTGTCATATTTAGGGGCTAAAGTAAGTTTAGGTTCATAGGAATGATGAATATGAACTGAATGCTAGGTTCTTTTTTTTTTTTTTTTTTTTTTTTTTTTTT